>JAJJBR010001010.1:0-46764 GCA_022817965.1 Solanum lycopersicoides
ATGTTCAAAAGGTTTGCCTTGAAACGACCTTGTGTGTCTTTGTGTGTTTCATTGATTTTTTACGTTTTCATTTTGGATGAATTTGATGTAAGTGGTCCTAAACTCGTAAATGAACATATTCATCTTGGAAACGTACGGGAAAACATCCCCAAGGACCAACCAAGGGTCCTTGAGGAAGGACCCATCTTGATTGCCAAAATGTCCTAAGGCAGTCCCACCTATGGAGCGCAGTCTACGCCCATTAGGATAGTCGATGTCCCGTAGGTGATGGGCGTCATGTAGACTTAGACTAGGGAGCTAAGATCCCATATTCAAGGCTCTGTCCCAATCGACGGTGGACAGGACGGCCCGTCATAGGACCTACGCCCCATCGATGGTCAACCGTTAATGATGGTATGCAATTTCGCCTGCTTCACTTCAAAGTGTAGAGGTGGATAGGTAAATTCACCCCATTTACAAATAAATGTTTGGCCGGTTTCATAAGGGTATTCTATGCATTTTCAATAGCTTTATAAGTCCTAAACACCTAGATGAATTCATTATTCCAAATCAAAACCCAAAATCTCTAAGAAATTCTCTAGAACTCCATTGAAGTCAAAACTAAAGATAGAGCTTATGAACTTTGGTTGGTGATTCTTCATCAATTCTTCATAAAATTAGTGGCTAAGCATCAATTGAGGTATGATTCTTAATCATTGACTCTGTTTTCTTCAAGGAGCCAAACTTCAAAGTGATTTCCAAAGTCTTTCAAAGATGAACTTGTGATTTTGATATCTATCCATGGGTTCTTGAATAAAACATTTTGAATCATTATGTTTTGATTGTATTGATGTTAATTTGATGGCTTTGACCTAATTAATCTATGAAACCATGCATTTCATGAACCTAGTTTTTGACTACTTTGTGGGTGACTTGATTATGTCTTAATGATATTAAATTCTTATGTAGATTGATTAGAGCTACTGAATTATGATATAATCATGTTAGAATTTTTAGTGCTTCCCTAAATTCATAAATATATGTTTAATTACCTTTGATTCATTGTCTATTTTAAGTATTGGATTGAATTGGTGATCCTGGGCATCGGTAAGGGCCTATGAGTATTGCTTTGGATGATTTAGCTATGAATTGAAGTGGTGAAAGTGGATTGCTGGTACGGTGCCCTAATTCTCTTTATTTTATGTAACTTAGGTCTTGAATTATGTTGTTATTGGTATGGTCCACTTATGGTGGCGGTGCTATGTGCTTTACTTGTGAATTTTGTGGCCTCGTTGGCGTTACTTTATGAATTATGATGATCATTGCCTTGTCGGAATTACTTGATATATTATGATGATTTGTGTAGTGATTTATGTGAATTATGATCATAGCTATCTACTTGTGAGTAAGGTGAAATTATGTGTTCTTCTATTGACATTAGGTGATCATGGTAGACTATGACTATGTACTGATTTGTGTAGTCTTAGGGTTGATGCTTGATTCTTCCTACTTGGTTAAGTGAGTCTTATGATGAATATATTGATGATATTAACATAGTGAATAGGGTTACCTATATATGATGTTGGTTATGCTTATGTGCTTATAAAATGATATGCTATATTTGAAGTTCGTGTATGTCTTATCTTGGTAGACTTGTGTCCCTTACATAATACATGTATAATGTGAATATCACTTCTTGACTTAGTATTCTAGAACTCCTTAGTCTTGTATGTGTTATTGACATGTGACCTTTAACATAGCTAAGAAGGTCCTTGATATGGAACCTTCAACCTAGTTGTAAGGTTATGATATCCTTGAAGTTGAAAGTCGTAATGGTATCCTTCATGTGTGAATGGTGGAATTAAGGTTGGTTGGATGGAACGACATGAAATTATCCTTAGGAAAATCATTGAGCTACCCTCTTAACCATTGTAAGGCAACACTAGAGGACCCCCTTGTTAAGGTGTAATGTGATTGGATTGTGAACTTGATATGGAACCCCTTCGTATGTGCCTTTATGTGAACTACTCTATGAGAACAAAGACTAGCACCGAGTAACGATGCTTGGGAAGTATCTCTATTTGAAATATGAGAATAGAGAACAAAGAAACCATCGATACTCCTTAACCATGTGCCTACATGGGATGTGTCCAAGATCTACTATTGTCAAGTAGAACACCCTCCATCTGAGTAGGTTATAACTCCGGATTCCATCATATGGGAAACCTACTAGTGTTGGACAAGTTTTATGAAGTTTAGGTGGTGGTATGGGACGCTCTCTAGACATTGCACGATTAGGCTTTGAAGATGTTAGTGAATACGTCCCAAGGTCTTCTCCAAGATCATTACTTGAATGTACTTATACGTTGAATGACTCTCAACTGAACTAATGAAGATAATGACTTAAGTTAAGAAAGCATGTTAATGAATAAGTACTTACCTAGAGTAGTTTAAGGGCTGCCTAGTTAAGGTGTGAAGGGGGCATAAATGATGGTCTCTTCATGTCTTACCTAGGGAAGTCTTAAGAATGACTCTAGATAGTAAAGATGATTGCTAAATTAGATATGATCTAAACTTAGGTAGTCATTAAGGATTATTTAGGTAATCTTGGAGAGGGTGTATGGGCGTTCTCTTCTTGAGTTACTTAAGTAAGTCTTTTGATATCCTTTGAAAGGAGAATGTCATATTCTATATGTGTTATGTTGTGTAATGAGTACGATCTTATTCTAGGTACTCAAAAGGATCTCTTATGTGTGTGTCAAGGGATTGTAAGGGCGGTCGCTTCATAATTCACTCAAGTGAAATTTAGAATCTCCTTTGGTAGGAGGATCTCATGGTTGTATGATTTGTAGGTGTTATTGATGCTATAATGTGAAGTGTGATTTTTATTGGAAGTTACCGTGAAGTTCACTATGAGCTCACTGTAATGTTTTCTAAATCTGTATAAATTACATATGATTTGTGTTGTGTTCTAAATGTGATGTTTGGTGCTTAAATGTGGTTCTTATACTTTTGATGTAATGTTTTAATGAAAAGAGCATATTTCTCATAAATATTCGTTTCTCATGATTTTATGTATTAAGCCATACTTAGTACATGTGTTTGTACTAATTCCATACTTTTGTTTATCTCTAAAGGTGTGGTTAGCAAGTGAGAGGTGTCGTTGAAGCAAGCTTGGAATCTACTTATAATTCAAGCAAAGATGAAGTATGTCCTCACTTGACTCGAGGGCATAATCGTCTTTAGACTTCTTTATTTCAAAGTATTGTAATAGATATTAGATTGTTATATTTTGATTGTATGGGTCGTGTCCCAAGTATTTCTTAAATTTAAAGGATGGTATATAATGAGACTGAGGGTTTTCTATTGCTTTTTTATGAAAGATATTTTAAGATATTTTCGTGTGAAAAGTTTTTATTTTGCACTACTTTTCATACATTTATGCAATGAATGATGTCTAAGGGCTTGTAAAAGACCTCCGAGAGGTCAACTACGCCGTGTCGCACTCCGACAGTGTCATATCTTCTAGGGTGTGATCTCGGGGTGTGACATAAATGATATGTTTCTTTTGTGTCAATATGATGAAACGGTGAAAAGAAATGGATGGTAGTTTACTTTAGGTGACCTAAATGTGGTGCCTTAGTTTGGATGGTGGTATGTGACGCTATCCACACATTGCACAACGTATGACATAAGGGTTGCTTAAGGTAAAGGTAATGGTTTCCATGTGAATATTGTCCAAATGTGAAGTTGTAACTGATAGGATATTTATACTTGCATATGATGTCTTTTATGCTATTGTTCAAATTATTCAAAAAAGTGACATTGCATGGTATGAATCAAATTGTCCCATTTTAAGATATTTTTGCATGTTCTTCATACTTAGTACATTTCTATGTACTAACCCATATTTTTCATGTTTTACTACAAGTGTAGGTTCCGACAAGCAATTTTTTCTGGCTAGTTAAAGTACTTGGATTGCTTTTCTATCTTAGACTTGGTACGTCCTCATGATTCGAGGACAAGACTTTATGTTCTTTTATTAATGTAATAGACTTTGAGTAGTTATTTCTTTTGTAATGGGTTGTGTCCCTAGTATGGTTAAGATTATGTCTAAGATGGTCATGTGAAACTTAGACTTCCGCTATATTTCATGTTTTCAAGTTTTAATATTTTTGATTTAAATCTGCTTTAATTCTACACTAATTCAATATCAAATGTAATGAAATCCTATGAGGCTTTTCGGAGTCTTGTACGTTGGGTCACGACTTGGGGGTGCTCTCGGGTCATGACAAATATTATCTTGAATCTCCTTCTTCTTGTTCTTCCTCATGTTTTCTAGAGAGAAATTTTTAAAGGATAAACGTTGGGAATTATTTTGGGTATTAGAAAATATGACTTAATTGGATGAGTTTGAGACTTAAAAAGGCTTATATAGTTGTCCTAGACTTAGGCAAAATGACCTCACTTAAGGTAGATTAAAATCGGAAAAGGCCAAACACTCTCAATTAAAAGTCACCTTTCCAAGGACCATGTGAGGTCACATGAGCATTAATTTCCTCCGTGGACCTTGAGGCAGTGGCTTGGACATCATGTCTTGTCCTCTCAAGTGGTGAAGACATCACCATGCGCATTCCCACGAGTCGTAGTATTCACTACTGCCCACGAAGTGGCTTATGGAGATGAGCCAACATTTGGCAGCCTTAGGGAGGCTACTGCATCACCACTATGGGTGGCACCACGGGTTGTGGTTGTAACCATGAGCCGTCAAGACCCTCATGTGATTGGGCTATTTTTGGGCAGCCTTCGCAAGGCTACTGCCTAGCCTACCACACGCCACACCACGTTCTGTGGTCCTTAAAACAAGTGGTAGTTGTGGTCGTTGTTTCTTGGGCAGTGTCTAGGGGAGAATAGACTGTAATAGTAATCTCTCTTTGTTTTTGCAAACTTGCATGACTCTAACCCTCACGTTTAGCCTAATAGTTTCTGGGGTGTTACACTTGTGATTCTGTTGAAGCTTGAGATAATAGTTCCTCTCTAGTCTCTCAATTTACTCTTCTGTAATTCAATTTATGTATCTTTTTCCCTAAGTTATTATTGCATTTCACCATGTTGGCATTTTCTTGGAACTCAATTCAGTTACATATCAATTTGTAGTATTTATTGAAAGGGATTGCAGCTCCTTCCGTCCATTCTCCGCTTGTCTAGAATTCATTCAAGGATGAATATTCCCAAGGGGGAAACAATATACCACCTCAAGTCTCAAAATGAAGAAAATCATAGTTTTTAGAAAATTGGTTCCAGTACATATGAAACAACCCATGGACTTTAGGTAGAACCACTGACTGTAGAAGGGGTTCCATCTTTACGGTACGGATTTTGATTGTCTCTGATCCTTCCCATGGTCAAACAGTACAGTATGTGTTTGGATCTGCGGCCCGTAGGACTGACTGTAGGTGAGGTTCAGCAACCAGTTGAAGGAAAATAGATGTTGGGTCAACTTCAAACGGTCATATCTTTTAGCATTAAAAGAATTAGGTGGCCCACGACCTATCAAATTAAAGATAGTAGAATCCTCTTTCAAATGCCATCTAGGTTGCTAAAATCCAATCTTGAAGAAAACAATTATGCTCTTTTAAGTGAAGCCCTTTCAGACAGAACATGAATGACGACCCCGAACGATGGTTGGTAGTTCAAATGGAGGCCCATCAATCCTATAGTAGATGGCATTCGTCGTATTTAAGTAAGGGTTATTTTGGGTTTTTGCCTAGGCATTAGGCACTAACACTACACCGTTTGATGCCTAAACAACATCATTTACTCCGTCTAATAACCTACTCAGACATACCCAAAACCCTAATTCTCAATAAATTATCAAATTTTGGATCAAAAAGAAGAGAGAAGTCGACCAAACCTCCCAAGAACAAGCAAAAATATTCTTCAAACTTCTGCCCCTAAATACAAAGGATTTCTCGGTAGATTGCGTCACCTAGATTGTGGGATTTTAGTAGTGGGCTCCTTTCATCCACTAAGTCCCTAGAATTCAGTCAGTTCCTTGAGTCTACAAAGCTATTTAGATCTAGGGTTTATAGAATCTTAGAGAATTGTTATGACATTAGTTTTTATGGTATCCATAATGTAACAAACATGTTTTCTTTGAAACATTGCATAGTTCCTTGTATAAAACTTAAAACCCTAGTTCTTGTAAACATTCTTAGTTCATGAATTATAGTTGCAAGGTAAGCTAAACAGAAAATCATGCTCTTTAATGTCACATTCTACGTTAACATGTAAGTATTTTGAGATATTCAGTACTTAGTGCATTTTAGCTTCATATGTTTTTAGTTGGGAGTAAAATTAGCACCGAGTGGACTTGGTTTAATCGTATCCTCATAGTTGATGCTTCTCGTGACCAATGACACTACTTTTGATTCAGGTGTCTACAATCATCGATAATATAGTCTCTCAACCGAAGGTTGCGGTCGTTTCCTAAGGGAGTGGTAGTGAAAAGTCGTAGGTAATTAGAACTTCTTTCTAGTTATTTGTATATAAAGAAATTAATGATTGAAAACATTATAATTTAAGGGGTTATATGAAAGTTTCAAATATCAAATGGGGTTTTTCTCAAAAGTAGTAAAAATAGCAAAATAAATAAGAAATCAAAGCAATGACAGGGAGAGTTCTTGGGATGTAACCACAATATGGATTAATATAGATTATTGGTTTCGTGATTTCGATACAAAATTAGTAGCAAAACAGTGACTAGGCTATGCTTTATATGGAAATAAGTTTTCTCTCGAGCAACTACCCCGTTTAAAATGGGTTCCTCTCGGACACCCATTAGCCGCATGAAGAACCAATGCCTTACCCCCACTCACTATCTCGAACTGAGTGTTAGGATACGGGAGTACGTCTGACCCTCACGAGTTGAACCTCATGTCGACCCACTCATTAGGACATCAATCTAGAGGTCTTGGTTACACGATCTCTCTTTCGATCAAGACGAAAACACATGGATTAAATTGTATTTGCAACTACAAATCCATTATATTAAACCACAACCACTAGGCGAAATCTCCATTAAACTACATCTAATCTACCAAGAAGCAAGACCTAACAACAATATTAACCCATATTAGCTAAATCACACCCCATGAATTGGAGTTTTTATCCACACATCAAGAAATAGAAGTTATAATTTCAATGGTGATGAAATTAAATGGGTATGATAAATAAAGTCTTTTGAGCAAAGAAAGAAAAATCAAGGAGACCCATTTCCAAATCGAAGGAGAAGACACCCTTTCTTTTTCAAGTCTTCAAAACCTTACAAAACGTGAGAGTAAATTATAAAAAGTACCAAAAATATATTATATTATTTTGAGCAAGTTGGAATCCTAAGAATGATCCAACTCTCTCTTCTTTATAGTGTTTGAAAATGTGATGTGAATGATAGCTCTACGAAGTTAGTCGAGATCGCTGAAGACTTTGGCGATCCGCCTTTCATATGCTACCCCGCTTTTATCTTATCTTCAATTATTGTTCTGACGCACTATAATGTAAGGCGGTCTGAATTATGGGTTCACCGAACCACTCTGCGCCTCGCCTTGTTTTCTCCGTGTTTCGCTCATTAGCCGTTGCTACAAAGATGTCATATTACCTTTGGCAATTAAGTCCCATGGTGCCACTTTTTTGGGAATACGCCCACAAAGATGCTCCTCGCCATTATCTTGTTCACTTTCGTTCCATTGTTCTTCAACTTTCAGGTTAAGTGTAACTTCGCCGACTCACTTCAGTGATACGCTAAATGTTATTTTTTGCTGATTTGATCTTCCTCTGTAGGGATCGGCTTATTGAAACAAAATGCCTCCATGCCTATTGGCGATCCGCCAAGTGGACTTGGAGATGATCAAGCGTTCATTCCTTTAAGTCTCTCAGCTTTGTTGCTCCTTTTTGCGATGTAATGTCCATGCTTTCCTTGAATTCTTACATACCTAAAATTTAAGAGTTTTAATCAGATATTGAGATAAAATAAGAATTTGAGTACACTATTTCTATTAAAATATAGCCCTAAATAAGTCCATTATGTGTACTCATCCATAGTCCTGGAACTATGTTTCCGTATCGGAGTATATGTCCCCTCTATTGGAAACCGTATTTAGTTATCATGCTAGTCATGTCATTATACCCCTGGCAAGGTATATTGGGTCCCCTCTCTGGGTTTTGTATATTGGACTCCAAATTTAAATCACGTGTTTTATGTCGGATAATAGTAGCTCCCACAATCAGACTCTTAGTGAATTAGACCACATTTTACAACTTTTTACTTGGTCATGTATTCAACTTAGCTTTTCAGTTATGTCTCAGTAATTATATTCTTGCTCATATTATGTCATTGCTCAGTTATGCTTTGTTCAGCTCATGTACATTTGTTCAGTTTAGTGTCTATGTCCTCCATGTTCAGTACATTCCAATTACAACTGCATACTCTACGCTACATCCTTTCATGACATAGGTTCAGATACTTAGCATACAGATAACGATTAGATCAATTCTCGGTCCGACTTCAGTAGCTTCAGTGGCGAGTCCTCATACTTCGAGGATAATATACATGCTTTCCATTTTAGTCTTTATATTCTTTTTTTAATTTTGTTAGAGTTAGCTAGAGGCATGTTCCAGAAACTCAACTAAGTTAGAGGTTTTTCAGTGAATGTAGTAGATTCCTCTAGAGTTTTTAAGTGGTTGTTTATGTTAACACTAAACTCTTAGTTTATTTTTCTTATATTTAGACTATTTGTTTTTTTCCCATTTTAAAATATCCACAGTTTTAGCTTCCGCATAGTATATGTTTTACTGAGTAACATTTAGAGTATGCTTGATATATGCAAGACTCAGAATTAGCTTAGGGTCACTCTTGATCCTATGTCCCGTGTTACGTCAAGGGGTAGCCTCGGGGCGTGAAAAATGATAAGTCTATCAAACATTATTGCAGATGTCATGAACCAAAGTACACCCTGAACGTGACATGGCGTATAAGACCCCGAGGTGCCTAAATAAACCACTTTAAAAGCACACATCACAACATAATTGATAAAACTAAATAAAATCTCATAGAATAGGAAAGTTTGACATAAAAAGCAGAAATCTACTCATAGTCTTGATAAATAATTCTAATAAATTTAAAGAAGTGATGGGGATGTAATCTGTACACCACGTACAACATCCGGAAACTGAAAGACAAATGAAAACAATAAAGGTGACATGATCCTTGGAAAATGATGAATCACCAAGTGTTCAATCTACTAAGCAATCTACTACAAACTGACGGGGTGCGAAAGATCATCATACCCTACATTAGTTAGACAATGTATACATATGTACACATTAGTACATGAAATTTACTAAATATGAGGGGTATGCGTAAAAATGTAAAACAAGATCATAAGAGGACATAATCAGAGACATGTTATGAATAATAGAGCTAACCAAAGTGAAATAATTTAAAGAAAGTAAAACATGAACATGGTAATGCATCATAAAATCATAGGGAAATCTTCACTAAGCCTTTGAAGTAACTTCAGTTCATTTTTTGGGATATTAGCTTTCGCTAGCAATAGACCATGCGAGCTATAACATGGAATCCAATGTAACCCCAACACTAGAAGGGACAATCTACTTGTCAAGGTATAACTCTGTATCATGATACATATTTTATTTGTAGATCTACTAGATAAGTTATTTAAGATAATCCTATGGGCTCGTAGTTTGAAAGTAGAGGTTGCTTCTACAAACTATCCTATTTGAGACTCCACCTCAAAGTTCTCTCAGTTCTTAGTTGTATCCCAATGGAATAGTAAATTTTACAATAATCATTTCATACATGGAAGAAACAATTAAGTTACTAATCCAAGCTTAAAATATAATAGAGTAGCTCATTAAATCTTGAATCAAATATGTGGGAGAAAATCTTTAACCAACCATGATTCCTTGATATGTGACAAAATCCTTTCATAATCTCAAAGATACTTATCTTAAAGCAACCTATATAATATGATGCATAACATTCACGAATACATCATTTATAGATTCGTAGTTTCCTCATAAATTCATTTCTTTTAGATTTCATAGTAAAAAATTATGATAAATGCATGGGTTCATGTGATATCAACTAGAAAGCATGTAATTGAACAAAAACCATAATAATAAATACAAATCAAACAATTGAATCAACACAACTAGAAACCATGAGGAGTTGAAATAAAACCTAATCAAATTAATGAAATAAAACTTGGAGAATTGAGAAAACTTTGGGACTAATTTGGTGAATTGAACCCATTGATGAAACCATATAGACCTTGAGAATAAAAGCCTATAAATAATGGTAAAAAATGAGACTTGATTTGGGAACCCTAGATTCTTCCTCTGTGAACTTGAGAGAGAGAGACGGAGAAATAGGGGTTAAATGACATAGTATAGACATTTAATGCATAGGAAAAACCCAAATACCCATAAAATATTTGTTGGATCGTTCTTATGGTTTGGACCTAGAGTTCGTAGAACTTCCTATGGTATGTACATGTCAACCATAGAAACAACTTAAAAAATAAAAAATTCACCTTACTTTCCACGACCTTTCTACGCTCTGTCTAAAATCCTATTGTCTATAGAACCCATCTTTAAAAAACAATGTTTATGTTTAAAATTTAACTAAGTTGGGAAGCTTCCTACGGAACCCACCTACGACTCGTCAACCTTCCTAAGCTTTGTCCTCTTCATTCATATGTCAAACTTCAGAAACATAAAATTCCAAAAAAACTCATCTCCAAGTTAATGATTCCCTTCCTACAGCCATTAGAAATTGCTAATGTTCATAGGTTGGTCTAGTAGAACCCGCTTCAGCGCAAAAAATCTATATTTTCCTTTTCCTTTCAACTTTCCAACTTATGGAGGGTAACAATTATATTGTGGTAAGTATGATAAACGTTATATAAAAAAACTTATTATATTTGAAACTAAATGTATTATAGTTATGAGGTCATTGGACCATACGGGAGAATGTAACTTAAATTTTATTTGTGGCCCAACTAATGTAAAGCATATATAATATATAGTAAAGAATATATCTCATTCTTACAAAAAATATTTTATTGACGTAGCATATTAATTCTAAATTAACCTCTATGAATTGGTTCTCCATCTTTCTATCAGGGTTACAACATATTTTACACATTTTCCATCAATGTCGATTGTGGTAACATAAGCTATGGCAAGGAAAGGCGGTAAAAAAAAACAGATTTTGATTCATGATTCAAGTATATTATTATATAATATCAATGTGTGTAACATTTATGTATTTGAGATCCTGATGTGCATTAAGATTTGATTTCACACTAGCGTTAAAATTTTAAAGATAATGTGCACTTTTTTATATTCTCATAATTTATACTAGTCAAAATTAGTTTGACATAATTATGTATGCTAGGTTCACAATTTCAACAAACTGTCAATAATCAACCAATCCTTAACCATGTATGGTGTTTAAATCAAGCAAGCTATTAAAGAATTAAAACTTAACTGACAGACTTTACCCTAATTAATGTGGATGGTATCTCATCTTAATGAAGAAAATACATATTCATTAAAGATACTATTTTAGTTAACTTATCCTAAAAAAAGAATTAATTATTAATCGGGCGGTGCCCATTTATTAATAAAAACAAAAGAGAATATTTAAAAATAAGGTCCAAAAAACAGAATCAAGGGTACAAAATATCTGATGGAAATAATTAAATAAATATATATTAGAAAAGTGAGAATACGAGTCGTCGAAGCATCCATCTTATTTCTTATACTTTCCTCTGAAATTCCAATCTGCATACACTTCCATTGTTGTGATTCAAGCTACAATGAAGGTGAGATCTTTAATCATATCTACAATCAAAGTGAGATCTTTAATTCTTTCTCTCTAATGTTAAAAGAGTTCAAATACTTATCCTTTTACTATTTTGAGGCGATGACACGATGATGGAATCGATCTAATCTTCACTTCTTTCAATCAATGAAACTCTACGGTTAGTTCTTCAACTAATTACTCTACCATGTTTGTCTATGAAATAAATCATCATGGGAGTTGTGAATCCCTTAGTTAGATCTACTACTAGTAAGTGCAGAACTTTGAGTAAATGGGACTTGTCTCTATCCTTCAAAATGTGCAGATCCACTATCCACGGATGTTATGACCAAAATTAAGGCTCTGTGCTTCAGCTCCATCTCACTGTAGTTTTATCTCCCTACAGAGTCTCAATTGATTAAATCCCATTAAATATTAATACCATTATTTAAGCCATCATTTGGATGATTCTACCTCAATCAACTCGGAGAAAATTTATGTTGCATCATCTGTAGGATTCTTCATATCCCCTTTTTAATGATGATTTTTAACTGAAACTAAAGTTTTGATTTTGTACTGATGGACACCCCATGCGCTCACCAGGTGTAAGAACACAAATCTATTGAATTTACTTCAAACTTTAGCTTATCATTATAAAAACAATTACCATAGCAGATTGAAGTAACATGCAATCATTAATGGATTTTTTTGGAAGTGGTTACTATAAAAATCACTTGCAAAAAATAAAACTAAATTAGTAAAAAATGTACAATAGTATTTCGTTTTCTAAGGGAATTTGACTCTTGTTAAATATCTCTTCTAAATATATTTATGATACCAATCTCCTATACCACACTCCAAGTCCCTTTCCATTCTCCCTCTAAAATATGCACCATACCTAAAGAGTCAGACGCGATATTGATATTAGCAATTTCATACACAATACAGTATTAAGACTCTCCCTCATATGTCTAGCTTCAACAACTGTGTTGGTTGTATCATGAATTCTGAAACGTTTTGTTACTACCAGATTACAACTATAACCTCTAATACAAAAGACGGGTGGACAAGGAACTCAATTTTCTGTTGATGCTCCATCAATGCCTCACTTTTATATATTAGGAGGATGAGGGTTCTATCTAATAATTATAAAAGATAATTTAGGTTTTTAGTGTTCTAGTTCAGAGAGAATAAGAGGTCAAGAGTTGCTTCTTCATTTCCCTTTAAATCTAATGAGAATAAATTGAAAAATTATATTATTCATACCCAATAGCATTATAAAATTCTGAAAAGGAACCTCCATGAGAAATAGTATACATTCGGTTCGACTGAAACTATAAAATAATGTAAGGATATCTAGAAAAATTACCGTCAATTTAAAGTTGCCTTCTACTGACCACTGAAACCTTATGGACTGCTTGACATTGTGAATAGGGCCCTAAATTCCAATAGCGCTAATAAAGTGGCCCCAAATTCTTTTAACATATTATCCTATATGATTAATCAGAGTTCCATATATGCACTAGAGAAGCCATAGGGATCTTTTCGAACCAAATTCTCCTAGCAAGAAATGGGATTTTGAAATAAATCCCTTTTATCCACAATTTTACCACGTCTTGTATCTCCTCTCTTTCGTATCTCAATACCTCCCAAACTGATTTAACGTGAACTTAGCATTGTTAGCTTCAGTCCACCAAACATCATCAGCTTGATTATAATGATATTGAGGATGCAAGTGAGATTGGACATGTACAACATACTCAGGAACAAGCTATTCCATTGTTGGATAGTTCCATGTCTTCCTCTTTTATAAACTCACCAAACTTTTTGATGGGCTAAAGAGTTTGCACTTCAAATGCATGTAAACGCAAAAGTGCCACATTATATGAGTTATGATACCATATAGTAGAACTGTCTCATCTAGGTTCCCACCATATGTGATGTTATTGTAACCCTTCCCCCCTCACCCCATTCACCAGCATGTGTTTCCATACGTGGGAACCTCCTTTCCATTGAACAAGGGCAGGTATTTGCTTCCTACAATACTTTATCAATATAAAGTTAGACTATAATGTACATTGAATTCAGGAATATCTTTTAATTATATTTGTAGTGTTAGCTAAAATAAGGAAATATTTTAAGCACTTAGTCATAAATTGTGGTACTTTTTGGTTATAAGAAAAGAGATAACCCTTCATAAATAGGCTCTTAGTCTTATCTCCTGCACTACACAAGCAAAACATCTACCAAGAGAATAAGCCTTATTTGCTTGTTAGTTATACTACAATAATTAAAGTTGTTAATTCATAATGGCATTTGTTTGTATAAGTATTTAAAATATTTGGAGATATCTAAAAATTAGAAATAATCATCTAGTATTGAACTTGTCAATAAGAAGATATTCAACACATAATTTCAGAAGTATAATGAATTAAATATTAAAAACTTTAAGATTGAAATCATTTAATTTAAATTAAGAATATACCCCGAGAAATATAATAGATTAATTGTGGCTGAGTACACCGAAATAAGGTTCCAAGTTCCGTATAAGATAACTAGAAAATATAAGTTAGAATATTAAAATTAGAGAAACAAGAAAGGGACAAGATGGTTTGAGCATAATCTATTAAGGATTAGAGAAATAGCAAATTGAAGGAAACAATATGAATCCTTGTAACACAACGTAACAAGTAGAATTAGAGTATTTTTGGCTTACTTAGGGGATGTACTTTGTCAATTCTTTATGGATGTATGAGTTTAACTTTCTAATTATATAGTTATGCCACAGTCTCTTGACGACTCAGTGTACACACTTCAAACATTCAGTTAGTTGTTCCATTAATTAAATTATTCATATTGTTCCTCTTTAACATGTAGCACTTTGCAATAAGAACCGATATATGGATTCAACCGAACCAAACTCCTCATGATAGAGATATAAGGATTTCTGTGGTAATAAGAACTTAAATGGTTGTTTAATATGATGTGCTTAGATAAGTATGTTCTTAATTCATTAGAATAATATTTTAACATTTTAAAAGTTCAAAAGGAAAAGGGACAAAAAGTTGATCCAGGCAAAATGTGGACTGAGACTCATAACAAAAAAGATGAATGTTATGTAACTGAGGCAGCTAGGGAGATTAGGGTCAACATTCTTTCTATACTTGGTTACTCGAGTAAACTTAAGAAATGATTTTTTTCTTGGGTATTAGTAATTTAGTATGTTTATGGATATTCTCACAGAGAGAAGCCTTGTTTGTATTCCCTAAACTAATAGTAGATCAATTGTTTTTTGCGGTTTGATACCTTTGTCAAATGAAAGAAGGGGGTGTTAAATAGGTAGAGAATCTGAAGCAGCCGCTTTTTCTTGAAATTTAAGAGTCAATGTGTGCATAAAATCCTCTGACATGCCAATGTTCCACCCATGATGACCACTGTAATTTTTTTTCTTCTTTCAAGAGAAAATGAATTGAAGAAGACTTAATTTCCCTTTAGAGACTTCCATTTTATTTTATTCATTAGTTGAATAAAAACTAAATAAAACATCTAAAAATTAAAGAAATATTTGTATTATGTAGAACTCATTTAAATCTAATAATTAAGACACAAGATTAAAAAGTAAATCAACCCACTAAGAGAAAATTCAAACATTTAATATTTTTTTAAGATCAAACAGTATAAAAAAAATAAAACAAAGAAAAAAATTTAACAAACTGACTGAAAAAGTTGTGATAGTGGCAGATTTGGATAGGGAACGAGAGGATTAGAAGACTGATATAAATTTTTGGGTGACTGCAAGTTGACAAAAAAAATTCCCATGTAATTATTCGATGAAGTTTTACATGAAACTTATATCAAAAGATAGTTATTGAAGAGTTCTATACATTTATTTTAGGGGTACATAATGGAGATGATCGAAATACCATAAATCTAAAAACAAAGTGATGGTTAGTACTTAATTTTTCTTAAATCTATGATGTTTGGCTAGGAATAAGAATAAGGAAGAGTTGGTGAAAGTTTAAAGAAATATTTCTGCAAATTTTATGATGGCCAACGTTGGCGACCAACTGTGGTGGAGGCGTCCACTGGCAGTAGTGATTGGAAATAAAGAAGAGAGAGGAAAACTTAAAAAAATAGCAGGACCATAATCTTGTTTTTAGGTTGTTTGTATTATGATAGGGTAAAACGAGAGTCATTGGTTCAAAAAAATTATGAATGGAGGAGATTAAAATTTGATTAATAGTTACTGGACTAGATTTTAAAGTGAATTGTCTAATAGAATTGGATTCAAATTGGCCCAAATCAATCAAAATTGAGCCCTTTTGGGCTAATTCATTTTTTAAAATTAGAAAGAAAAAAAAAAACATTAACAAACAAAAAATAAAAATAAAAATAAAAATACATTAAAATTAGGTGATCAAAAAAGTCATGCCTGGAGATTTTACTTTTATGGAGTTGTCAATACAAAAGGCACAGGGATTGAGGCAATTCTCGTATAGCCCACTGGGAAGCATTACCATGCAACAAGTTGACTTTTTTTCTTCTTTAGAAATAACACAGTAGAGTACGAAGCATGAATAATGGGTCTAAACATGAAATAGATTTGAAAGTACAAGAATTGATTATTTTAGGAGATTCTAATTTGCTTATTCGACAACCTCAAGGTGATTGGAACTCTAGAGACATCAAGTATTACTCCTTTTAAAATTCAAATGATGACCAACACTACTATTCTAAGAAAATCTAAGTAGAATGGTGACCAATGGTACCTAGACACCAAGCAATGGCAAAAAAAATATTCATAACATGCTAATGGAAGCTATAAACTTATTAGGCGCCTGACTGGTGGTTTCTTTTTAGTAGGAAATTTAATATAAACAAAACCCAAATTTAAATTTGCATAGATGTGTGGATATGTAGGAAGACTAGTAAATATTAAATTAAGTACATGCTGAGATATGTGGATAACAAATGTATGGATATATACTTGATGTAAAAGTTACTTTGATTAGGGTATTATTAGCTTACGATGGAATGGGATTGCTTAACAAATATCATCAGTGACAACGTATTTAAGTCATTCACCTATTTTAGAGTTACACCCTATGCCCTCTCATTGTCCCTTCACTGCATGGGGAGTGGATGTTATCGGAAAAATTTAGACAAAAGCTTGAAAAGGACATCAATTTATTTTGGTTGAAATTGATTAATTCAAAAAATGTGTGGAGGTTGTACTTTTAAAGTAGTCACTAATAAGGAGGTCGTGGATTTTTTCCTTTGTAACATCATTTAACATTTGTAACGCCAGAACTATCATCACATACAACACTACAAATATTAATACAAATTCAAAATTGTGCATCACAATTCTACTCCTTAACGACCAAAAGACATAGGAGCTGTGGAAGATGCCAACAAAAACATCAAAAACATCCTCATAAAGATTATTCAGGGCACCAGAAAATGGCATGAAATCCTTGCATTCACACATTTGGGCTATCGTACAAAAATAGACACTGATTGGTGCAACCCCTTACATGCTAGTGTATGAAACCAAGGGGGTAACACCAACAAAAGTTGAAATTCAATCTATCCGACTTATTGTGGGAGTGAAAATTGAGAATATAGAATGGGTAAAAACACAATTAGATTAGCTGACATTGATTTATTAAAAATGATTGGTGGATGACTATTTTGGCTTGCTTTATTAGGAAAGTATAACTCGTGTATACAACAAAAGGATGCACATAAGACATTTTGAAGTAGTACAACTTGTCTTAAAATGCATTCTTCCGTACCATAAATAAGTTAAGCGAAAGTTTGCTCCAAATTGTCATTGTCAAGGTCCCTATCTTATCAAGAAACTACTGTCCAAAAGGAACATTGCACCTTAATCATGTAGAGAGAAAAAAGAGAGGAATAATTTTTAATACAAACACAGTCATATGATACTACATATAGTGCGTTTTAAGATACGTGACAAATGATGGTTAACTTTTTATGGTAGTTAAGATGAAGGCCCGTCATTCCAAAGAAATAAATTTAAATCAATCAATCAAAAAACATATCTTCTCTTTGAATGTTTGACCTATTTTCGTCCAAATTGTGAAAGGATTCATACGAAATCATTTTGTGTTCGGTCATACAATCAAAATAAATAATATTCCATTATTCATAAGAGCTAGGGTATATTTTTTACCTATTTACAATAGTTCCAAAATGTAGTTCAATTTATGATTCTGTTCGGCAACTGAATTTCTAATTAACTCTTTAAGAATACTAAATTCAATATGTTTTGTTGTAGACAATTTATCATTAATAGAAAAAAGATACTTATAAGTGAAAATACTTGTTGGCACTATAATACAAAATAGAGGAAAAAAAGTCTTATTGGTGAAAACCTTCACAGGAACCATGAGGTGACAAGAGAGAGGATCTTATCGTCGAAAAATATCACGAGCATCTTAAGATAATGAGAGAGAACAACATGAAAATAGTTAATTTGAGGGAAACTGGACAGAGAACCGCTTGTCAACCCCTCTACATGAAGTTCTGCTAGGATACATAAATCAATTTCAGATTCATAACGGTTCAGACTTTGAGAACTAGATAATTAAAACAAATCAAGACTCAAATACAAAGTGCATTGCATGGTTCATTCCAAGTCGATATATACCTCTAGATAAGTTCTTTTTGTCTTTTTTTTTCAAAAGAAATACTTGTTGTTAAGTATAAGTCTGTCTTAATTCAATCTTTTAATATTCTCAAATCTAACATTTTTTAGTCCTTTTCGACGTAATCTTTTATCAAAGAATAGCAAAAAAGGTTGCAAAGCGCTCGACGGTTTCGACAGAAGAGAAAGTTGAGTAACTAAGTCGATATGGCATTGTCATGGACTAAACACATCTGGGATGTTTTCCCAAAAAAAAATTTGTGTGAAGTAATACAATAAAGCCTCTTAAGTCATGAGAAAATTTTCAAAAGGGGAAATAATTCTCTAGGAAACCAATGTCACCATGGAATTTAATAGTACCAAGAACATCAAGGACTCTGATTAAGAAAGAGGAAGCTTTAGAAAAGTGATTTAGCCAAGGATTTGAGTTAGAATTTGACAAATTGGTCGAAAGTATTGTCGAGTTATAAAAAATCAAGGCTGCAAGACACTATAACATTTAAACTATATATTTTCTCTTTCTTTAGCTCAACAACCAGATAAAAAAAAATGCATTATTACATGTCAGAAAGACGAAACCTCCCAAAAGGAGGTTCTCAAAAGTGTTCACATTTTTTGGTGTTTCATCACATGCTATTTGTATTTTTTGCAGCTCATTTTGAATACTTTGATTAATTAATACGTCCACTGTTATTACGGCATTATGAAACATCTTTTAGTTTGAAAAATTATGTGCAATACACACCAGTCTTTTATTCATGTGAAATAAGCACCAGCCTTTCGTTCATGTGTAATACACACCGGTCCGTTATTCCTTTATACAAACCATATGACTATCTTGGGGAATATAGACCAGTCTTTCATTCATGTGCAATACACACCATATTAATACTTTGGGTAATACTCCCTAATCTTATGTCTATAGACAAGGACAACACTTCCTATTTGAAACTCTCTGGGAAATATGCTTCATTCTCCCTTTTCTTCCTATGATTATATGTCCTTCTTTGAGATTCTCATATCATTTCTTTTTCTAAAAAATCCACAACCGTTTGGAGTTTCCATTTTGTAACATGAAATTTTTAGTTTCTATCTCCAACTCAAGTCAAGCACATGCACTTGACAAAAATCCTCAGTATGTCAAGAGAGCATCAAGATCAATCTTAAGAATGACACACAAAGTAAGCCAAGGATAAATACACAACCCTAAGAAGACACATAAACTTAGGATGTTGTAACTCCTTGAATGTAGTGTAGCATAGTTCTCTAGGTATTTTTTTAATATTTTAATTATAGATAGTAGATGGTGAAAAACAACAACAAGCAACTTTTGGACCACGATGTTTGACAGTTCTGCTATCTAATTTTCACGAACTACACTAACCTAGTTTCTTTCTATCCAAGGATAAGTAGGAAACCTCGAAAGCTAGGTTATGTCATATTTTACACAATTTCTTTCAATGGAGTTTAAAATAATAAAAAATAGTCATTTTGTTCATTTTCTATAGTAGAAAAGCTCTTCAATATTCCAATCAAAGAGGACATGTTGTGAACAACTAATTTTTACCATATTTAAATTACCCCTAGAATGAATATAATAAGGTCATTTCTCATATTTAATTGTTTTACGAATTTCTTGTATTATCTTTCTATGTCAAAAATTCAACAGACCATAATGACTCATCAATAATTTTTAAATTGGGTTAATTTAAATTCAATTTTGATAGCCCAATCAATTTTAAAGCCGATCCGATATCTTCTTGTATTATCTTTTAATTTTTCCTGATAACCACCACAATCGCCAACCGTCACCACCACTGCCGCCGACCTTAATCGTCGACAACAAATCACTTTAAAATTTCACCACTTGCTCCTCCCACCCTCCTCTACATAAATCCACTAACCATTTACTCTTTGTTCTAGCATAGCTTCATAGATCTAAGAAAATCTAACATAGATAATCCCTTAATTTTTTTTATTTATGGAGTTTTTGTCATCTCCATCCAATAAACATTATATAAATGTGCAGAGCTCTCCATGGATATATGTTTCATGTCAATAATCTGTCAAAAAATATCTGGTGAGTTTTTCAGCGACCTTGATTCACCCTAAAAGCTATGTCAATCTTTTGATCCTCTCACCTTCTATCCAACGTTTCATAATCAAAGCATATTAAACCACATAAGTCATGTTATTCTCGGATTATGTGATATTGTTAGTTTTTCTTAAGAATAAGTTTTCTTTTGTTTGAATTTATTTTTTATTTTTATATTTTATTTATTTTATAGATAAATGTTTGAATTTTATGTTCGTGAGGCAATTGACTTTTTAATTTTGGGTCTTCATCATTATAACCAAATGAGTTCTACCTAATGAACATTAAAGTTTTATGATGGTTCATTTAATGTTTATCAAATTAATGAATAAAAGAAAATAGGACCCTCTAAGGAACAATGTATTCTTTTTCAATTAATATTCTCTAGGAAGAGAAAGAAAAAAAAGAAAAAATCCAGTAGTCATCTTCGGTGGCGCATTTGCAAGACAAAGGGCTTTAGTTTTGCATCTACTAACTCTTAAATTTTAATGAAAGAGGGGTTGCTTCATCTTCTCCACCTATTTAACACCCCCCTTCTTTTATTTGAAAAAAAAAGTGCACAAAAGAAGAGATTACATGAAAGAGGGGGTGCTTCATCTTCTCTACCTATTTAACACCACCTTCCTCTTCCTCAACTCTCGCTCAATTTCAAGGAAGAAGAAGCTTGAATTTCCAAATCAAGTCATCTCTTTCTTGATTTCTTTTGGGATTGGATCCTCAAAGTATGTAGGGTGTCATCAATGAGTTTCATTCAGCTATTGAACCCCAAAAGTTTCACAATTCTCCAAGTTCAGTTTCATCAATTTGATTAAGTTTTCATTTATTTCCTCATGAGTAATAATTGTGTTGATTCATTGTTTGATTTTGATCTTATTATGACGGTTTTGATTCAATTACATGTTTTCCAATTTAAATCACATGAACCAATACATTGATCATGATTTTTTACTATGAACTTTCAAAGATCATTTAATGAGGAAACTATTATTATTTGAACTTAATTGTAAGATAATTATAAGTTAAACATTATACAAGAGAAGTAAATTTCAGGCTGCCCCATATCTATATTCTTGTCGTGAACTGCCTTAAATTTGTAGGTAACTTATAATTATTAGGTAACTTATAATTATCTTACAATTATCTTCGATAAATATTATATCTTAGTTTCTTCATAAATCCATGTCTTTGAAAGTTCATAGTAAAAAAAATCATGACCAATGTACGGGTTCATGTGATATCAATTGGAAAGCATGTAATTGAATAAAAAATATCACAATAAGATCAAAATCAAACAATGAATAAACACAATTAGAACTCATGAGCAACTAAATGAAAACCTAATCAAATTAATGAAATTGAACTTGGAGAACTGCGAAACCTTTGGGGCTCAACGGGTGAATGAAACTCATTGATGAAACCCTATATACATTGAGGATCAAAGCCTAAAATAAATGATGAAAAGGAAGACTTGATTTGGAAACCCAAACTTCTTCTTCTTTGAACTTGAGAGAGACTTGAGGAAGACGAATGTTGATGTGAATTGAGCATTTGAGTGAATGAGATAGTTGGGGTAGTTTTAGGGATAGGGGGGTAGGTATAGGACTTAGAATTAGGGTAAAATGACATAGTATATGAATTTAATACATAGTAAAATACCCAAATACCCTTAAAATAACTATTACAGGTTCCTACCGTTTGGACCTATGGTTCGTAGAAATTTCTACAATCTATATTGGTCAACCATAGAATCAACTTCAGAAATCAAAAATTCACGTCACTCTCCATGAGACCTTAATACAATTGATAGATGTCACCCCAAAAATAAGGGGCATAACTTACACTCGATACCCTATTTGATCGAGTTACCTACTAAAGCATAGTAGCTAATCAAATTGTGAGACAATAAGATTAGGCAACACAACCTCTGAATAGTGAAGCCTGGACGTTGAAGGCCATGACCTAAATGATAATAAACCACACAAACAATGGTAGACAATCCATAAATATAAAGATGTACTAGCAATACGACGAGGCCACAACCGAAGACGTACCTACTTACACACACATATATATACATGTCAAGTCTATAGGTTGGAGATTGAAACTTTGAAAAGAAAACCTAGAATATTGTTTAGACAATAGCCTCTATGACTGACATAAGAACTGTCGGGACAAGTACCTAACTATACACAACACGTACAACAAAAGTAAACATCCTCTGATAGCGTCAAGATAAGATGGAGCTTACAAACTCAGAGCTGAACTCGAATCCTAGCGGGTGGGTCAATCAGAATCCATGCATGAAACTGCTAGGATGACACAAAAAGCAACGTCCTTATGCAATGGGACGTTTGTACAAATAAAAATGTACGAGAATCCTAATCCTTCTACCTCACCTTCTGAAAGGGTAGTAAGAAGGGGGGCTTATATGTAAATTTTAAAGTAGAATTATAATCAGTTTTCCTAAAAGGATAATAGATTACCCCGTGAAACTGAAACTGAAACTTAAATGATTTTCATGGATGAAATTTTGCCTCCTACTATTTAAATATTAATGGTATGCTCGTATGACCGTATGTCGTGAATACATATATATAGATTCAAAAGCATGACATAGTAAACCAAATGCTAGCAATAGTTGTGCTTCCTAATAACTAATCGGCCTCATATTCGCAAACATGTGGCAATCATTGTCTCATACATATGAAATATAGCCAATAGACCCCATACCCCCTCTGATTATGGCTTAGGAGTAAAATGTGTTGCATGTCATGTCATGGGTTCTTACCACATATATGTTACCGTTGTCATGTTCTAATCTTTGCCTGTTTGTTGTCTGGTTCTCATAATCCCTTAATCACTTTCCTATGGCATGTAAAATCTCATGGAACCTCATATGTTCTTCCATATAAGCTTGAAAACTTCACTCGAATTTTAGAAAGATAACCTAACCTTGCATATGTTAATAATAATTTCAAGGTGATTTACTTAGTTCCTATACTATGTTCCTAGATAATTTATAAAAGAAGTATTTTAAAAATGAATTGTTGTAATAAGTTAAGATTTAAGTTATATTTGAGAGTTTTGAAGATCGTGAGGTACTTTAATGATTTTTGATAATAACTTTAGTGCGAAAAGAGGGTCGGATAAAAATAATAAGGATTTCCTTTAATATGTTAAGTCAAATCACCCAAAGAAGAGTAAGAATTCATACGTGCAAACATACAATCAAGGAAACAAATAAAATGACATGTACTCTGAATGAGTGGAACATCAAAATGATAGAATCATGAAAATAATTTATTTGAGATGTCAATGCGTTGCACAAGAAGTGTTTCTAGAAAGAGAAAATAAAAATATGACATTCGGCGTTTTAGGAATTTACCAGGAGTGGTGCAAAAATGAAGGACAGAGCTTAGACTTAACATACCTTTTCAATGAACGTTCGAATGCCTGTAGTTTCTTCACTAAAGTTGTTCCTTAATTTATAATCTTTTCAACCATTATAAATACACAACTGGTCCGCACCTATAAGCAATTCATAATAGGGCTTAAACAGGCAGATTACCTGAGAAAACAAAGTGTAAAACTTGAAAAACACCAATAAATACCAATTTATATCTTCAAAAACTACCTCCAAACACAGCAAATCGAAGGGGAAATCGACTGCCACGTGTAGAGATCGCATTTCTACGGAGTCAACCTTAAATGGTAGAAATAGTAAAAAACTACCCTTATTCATGTGAGAACTTCGTTAGAACCCTTTCTTCAGCTTTTTTTGGTTAGGGAGTTGAAAGAAACGTTTTTACGGCCTAGAACGCCAAGTAAGATGACATACCATATTTTTTACCAGACCCAGATAGCGACCCAAATTTTGCCCCGGCTATAGGAAAAGCCTAGTACCTTTTTATTCAAATGTTGGTTGGAAACGGGGTTTTGTGCATTGCATACTAGACTCGTAAGCACTTGATCTGATAGGTCATGGGCCTTCTAACACTTTATATATTTGGAGAAAACATCCAAGACATTTGACCCTAAGTTAATAAAATATTATTAGAGAAACTTTGATATCTTATGTCCGACCATAGTTTCGCTAGTTTCTTGACTTCAAAACTTAACATACGATCCCGTAACACACTATTGTTATCATGTTAGACACTTAAAGGATTATCCCCAAGGTCTGAGATAATTTAAGCATTTTGAAATGGGCGAAGTTCTACCCGAGCTATTTCCTTAATCCGAAACTTTGTTTTAGGTGTTTCTTTGACCTAAAATATTGGTTTAGTTCCTTTATATTGCAACCCATTTGAAATCTTAATCTTTAATGTAAAATAAAAAGTCATATACACCTCATATAACCATAACATACTACGCCACATATAATCTTACAATAGAACCCATCCGTAAAAATCCAAGATTATGTTTAAAATTTCACTAAGATTGGAACTTTCCTACGGAACCCACCTACGACTTGTCAACCTTACTACGGTTCGTCCTGTTCATGCATAGGTAAAAATTCAAAAACACGAAATTCCAAAAAAAACTCATCTCCAAGTCTACGACTCCCTTCCTAAAGCTCGTCGAAGTTCCTACAGTTCATAGGTTGGACTCGTAAAAACTACTTGATAACAAAAAATCTATAGTTTCCTTTTCCTTTTGACTTCAAACTTCCTGGGTGTTACATACATATTATGGTATGTATGATAAACATTATAGAAGATTTTTTTTTTGCACGACTAATATTTATTTCATTATTATTCTATTATATATTATAGATTTTATATACTGCTAAAATGGGGAACAAAAAATAGTTAAAAGTCAAAATACAAAAATAACCCTACAAAGTTTAGTTACTACAATAATTATTTGTTTAATAAAATCTAAAATCTAAATGATTCATCTGTGACAATGTACAAAATTGTTTCATGAAATTATTGGTAATAATCACTATAGTGAATAAGTAATGCAGTTAAATCATTTCTACTTCTTTCCATTTTCATATTACTTTTTGGTGTCAATTTCTTCCTCTTTTTTTTGGCATAATTTCTCATTGACTTATTGATTTTAGATTCGTTTTTTTTCCCAGGTTTAAACACTTATATTATTTGTACTATATTTTTGTTCTTTATTTATTTATTTATTATTTTTCTCTCCTTTATTTGCATTAAATATTCATTTTCATAACTCGTATCTAATTATTTATTTAATTACTATTGTTAATTCATAACCATAACCTCTAATTGTTTTATTGAAAACCTTAAGATATCTTTAAATATTCATCTTTTGTGTTTCATGAGACCCTTATACAATACCATCCTTTTCATTAATAGTTATAGTAGTGAAGCAATTATCACTATTGTATGTATTATTTCATTCATGCCTTAGTTTGAATTCACGAAGAAGACTCAGCGATCTTTGTTGATTGTAGGAGAAACATCAACAACAACTGAAAAAGTTATGTACTGATTCTATATATTTCTTTTTTTCTCAATATTGTTATTATTAAATTTAAATTATTTACAACTTATTTTTTTTCTTCTCTATTTACTATTTATGTTTCTCCATATTAAACTTATTTAATACAATTTTCTATATAAAAAAGCATTGTTGTAAGTTTCTTATTTTGACATAAATTAATCATTTGTGAATTTACTAGAAATTTGCTAACCAATACTAAGAAAGGTCTAAACCGCACGTTTTCATACAATTTAATGTTCTAATGGATCTATAAGATATACATGGGAGACACGTGCAACACATGTATCAAGAAACTAGTATATTATAATCATGTTGTCATTGAGCCATTTGGGAGAATGTAAGTTATTATTTTATTTTTGGCCCAATTAATTTAAAGCTCATAAATAATATCTAATAAAGAATAGATCTCATTCGTACACCAATTATTTGATTGTCGTAGCAAATAAATTCTTAATTAACCTCTGCAAATGGTTTATCCATCATTCTATTGGGGTTACAACATATTGTATACGTTTTTCATCATTGACGAATGTGGTAATGTAAGTTAGGGCAACACAAGACTGTAAAAAGACCAATCTTGTCAGGTAATACCAATCTCTGTAATATTAATGTATTCAAGATCTCATGTTTACTTACATATTAGTCTTAAAATTTGAAATAAAATATGAACGGTCTGAATTGTCATGTCTTTATGCAAGTTAAAATTACTTTGAAATAAATGTGTATGCTAGGTTCCCAATTTCGGCCAACTGTTCGCTTTCTTCTTCTCTAGGAGGATTCAAACCATCAACAAAACCTTAGACCACATATGGTGGTTAAATAAAACAAGGTAAGTAAAAACTTAACTCAGAGACGTTAACCTAATTAATGTTGATGGTATCACATCTTCCGATGAAGAAAGTACACATTTTTTAAAGATCCTATTTGAATCGACTAACTTATAAATACTAATACATTTCTAATCGAGCGAGGACCATATATTCAAAAAAACAAAGAGAATATTTACAGATAATCGAGCCTAAAAGTGACCCAGTCAAGAAACAGTAGCATAAGCATAGAGTACAAAATATTCGATGGAATAATGAAATTATATAATATATTAGAGATGTAACACCTCATAAATCACTAATGGACTCTACAGCAGAAAACTACAGGAAATGGTGAACCATGTTAGGGTTCAGGAAACATTAAACGAACCACGGTCCATAAACTTGATGTAGTTTCACACCCCAGCCACAAGTGGTGGATCACGGAGCCCACCATGGATCGTGGTCCCTTAAACTGGCTTTGGGGATAATCGTGCGAGACAGGTAGAACCTACATGTAAGACCCCATATGTTAGAACAACAAAATTACAGAAAATCAAAAGTTGCAGGTGCTGCAAATAGGGACCACCCACGGACAGTACGGTGACGCACAGACCGTAAGTAGGGCAGCCCCTCCCCAGAAACCCAGAAAAAATTTCTCCAAGGGTCAACCTACGGCATGATCCACGAACCGTATATGGGACCACAACCTGTCGTCCTGACCCACGGGTACCCGTAGATGCGACACAGGGTACTCTCCCCCGAAGGGGTCTTACACAAGCCCTTATCATAATCATAATCATTGGTACTACAAATAATGTGAAATTTAAAATATTTACAATCTAAATCCTTTCTTTAATATCCAAAGTAAAATTTGAACATTAGCTCAATAAACCATAAACTACAATAAAATCTCAATAAGGTCATAGCCCTTTACAATAAAGTTTCAAAGTAGAACATATGAAAGGAAACCATAAACAATGTATCTTTTCCTCAAACCATGAGGACTCATAAAGGCAAGGAGAGAATCGATATTAGCTTTCAACCAAAGAGAATCAACCTCAACGACCGGGACCTATACTTATAGAAAAGATAGAAAATATGGGCTAGCACAATTAATGTACTAAGTATGGAAGTCATGCATAGAAAATCCTTAAAACATGCAAAAAGGGACATTAAGTTGAAACCATGCATTTATCAAGTTTAAAAGCCATTATGCACATTTGTGAAGACACATAGTCATAACTAATCATAAGCAACCCAAACCTATACTATTGCAATGCAAATGCAAGATCCGATAACCCTACCAAATGCAAAGTACCAACAACTTTTGGATTACCAACATCATACATATCTTACAGTGACCTCATCATTAACCAAATACTTATAAACAATGGGGTATTCATATTCATAAGCTTTAGTAGGTAGAGTTATCCTTAAAAAAAATACATATCATACAAACATAATTCACAAGTCTTCATAGAATAAGTGAACATTACCACAACAACTCTTAAATCCCACTTCTGCAATGAACAAATCGAGTCCCACACCCCAATTATACTAAGTTGTACCTCTTAAGAAGTCATATTTATAGTTCATGTTGTTTTCATATTCATATTCATATTATATAGGGAGATATAACCTTAATTAACATAGACCATGTTTGCTATATGGAATCCGGTTTCTTACCCCTACCCTAAAAAGAGGTGTCGTACTTGCCTAAGGTATAACTAATGTAATAGATGTTAGGTGGATACACTACCTAAAGACATATATGGGCACATAGTTATGGGATAAGAAGATTTATACTAGAAACCCAAACTTTGTAACGTAAAAGGTTTTCATATCAAGAGATACTTACTCTGGGAAGCCGGAATTTATAGCGTAAAAGCGTCTACATTATTTTCATATCCACTCGGTGCTAAGCATAATTCCCTTTAACATTCATATTAAGTCTTTACTTAACTTCAACTTCATCAAAGAATTCACTAGGAACTCAAATCAACATAGCATCATAATAGCTCATAGATTCATTAGGTGAGAATCTCCTTTCAACCATAGAATCATCAACATATGAGTAAACCTTTCACATCTTATTCATAGTGTGTTCATGAGAATAGACATTCAATTAACACATAAAGCTTACCGTATTCACAATCGTTCATACATAGTCATGTATAAGGGTAGGGAAAGCATGATCTTGCAACATCACCACCATTACTTAATATTCATTGGATCATGACTTTCTAAGCAAATCACAAGTTTATACACAATTCCCATATAGATGTACAACCCTCATAACTTTTCCCTTCAAGGGTCATGAATTACAATCAACTCAAACATATACTATTAAAACATAATATAAGGGAATTACATGATTCAATAACTGATTCAACATAAAGATGAATTGCATGATTCAATAACTGATTCAACATAAACATATTCAATTCAAATACTTCTATTATCAGCCAAGACACCATATATATTCATGATTTAGCAATATGGGGAAATCATGGGTCCTTGGGGAATTTTCATCATAAATACTCCATTATCCCAATAATAGTTCATCATATCCAACAATAATCAACCACAAATAAACAATTGAAAACGTTTTGGAAGGAGACCCATGTCATATATCGAAAACTCTAGCTTTGGGGGAAATTGAAATCTTGGATACAAACTTTTAAGGGGACTATATGGGTGGAAACTACCCATATATGAAAAGCATCCATACCTTGAATAGAAATCCCAAAGAAAATTGAGGAAGAACTGTTGAAATCCACAAACCCTAGATCCAATGGCTCCTTTCTTGTTCATTGCGTCTAGAGAGAGAAATATTGAGAGATGATGAAGTTTTTTATTTGATTTAGGTGTGTGAGTATAATGACTAAAATTAGGTGAATTGACTTAAAATCAAATTACATAGTACCCTTAAAATACCCAAAATGACCTCACATTAATAAGACTTAAAAAGGAAATTACTTAATTGACCCTCAATAAGTTACAGCGCGCAGGCACCACGAGTGACCTTCATGAGCCATTGTGAGAACCACGAATCATGGTCCTGTTCGTTAAGGAGATGAAGTGGCTCAGATTTGGAGCACAAGCCCTCCTTTCCCATGGCATCTTAACTAAGGGCTACACGAGTCGTGGTCCCTTCCGTGAAGTTGAGGCAGTAAACATGCCTTTTGGCGCCCTTAGATCAAATGCATAAGGAATCTTCATGCTGGTCTGCACAAGTCGTGGTCAACATCATGATCAGTGGTCCCTCTCATGGCCTTGTGGCAGTAACTAGGATTTTGGGTGGCAATTTTTCCATGGCAAAGAAAACTCAACTAGACCCCTTCACGAGCCGTGTTGTGGACCACGGTACGTGGTCCCCGTCATAAAGGGTTAGGTAGTGTGCCCAAGCTAGGGGCATCCTAGACCTTTGGCTTTAGCTTTGCCCCTTTGCCTTGACACTTTCCACTTGGATTAGATCATTAAAACCTCATTTCAACCCTAAACGACTTACTAATATTCAGGGAGTCATTTTATGATTTTTAGTCTTTACGTTTAGGCTCCAGTTTTATCCAATTATTTAACGGGGTGTTACATTAATGGTCTAGGCCATGGTCCAGAACCCCAGATTTTAAATCCCATAAGCCAAACGATCATTGAGCAGAACGGACCGTTGGTCCATCCACGGTATATTATTTTGGCCCGTCAATGACCCATGACTGCTTTAAGTCAGTGGTCGTTCGGTCTTTTCCATTTGCATTTGAGATCTAAACTACATTGTTTAACCCCTAAACTACATAGTTTTGTAAGTTTTAACCTAGTAACTAAATTTGAAGCTAACGTAATCAATTATTCACAAAAATTCACCGATCTTAAGGCCAAAAAAAAATAGTGGAAAAGTCGAGCAGCCTTAGTCGAACAATTCTACAAGGATTCATTAGTTGCAACACCAAAATTAAAAGGTTTCTCCATGAAATTTGTCAGGAAGTATGTGATATTAAACTATTGGGTTCCATTAACCCATTAGATCCATAGAGTTTAGTGAGAATCTTGATTCCCTAAATACTGCTTTCACCTAGGGTCTGCAGATCTTCACATAATTGTAGTAATTTAGCTGTTAGAATACCACAAATCTGATTATCATGATTTCGTAACAATGTTGCATGATTCCTTGCATGAAATTCAGAACCATTGATGTGTTGTTTCGTTTAGTTCATGAATTACACTTGTTAGGCCAGTTTGTAAAGATGTACATACATTAGTTTCAAATGTTTTATTATAAGTACATTAAAGTTGCATTTTCAGTTAGCATGTCATAACAGTGTGCTATCCATTACATTTATGTGATGCTTTAATATACATGTATTAACTTGGAAGTAGGCTTAACACCGAGTTTGACTAGGTTCAGTCAATCTCATAGTCCGAGAACTACGTGCCATGAAGGTTTGTACGTCCCCTCTATGGGCATTATATCTACTGATCATGCTAGTCATGCCTTTATACCGTAGGGAATGAATGTATATTTGTTCCCATCATTGCGCATATACGTCGAACTCCACATTTAGCTCATGGTTTTTTTATCAGTTATTAATATCTCACATAGTCAGATTCTAGTGCTTTTGACTAGGTTCACAATCACATTTCAGTATTGAGTTTCAAAATGTTATATACTTGGTCATTGCATTCATTTTAGATCATGTTCAGTATGTACAATATATCCTTCATTTTCTGATTATAGCATGGCTCAATGTGCTTTATTTCATTTATGTATATGTTGTTCATCTTTATCCTTTCTTGCATGCTCAGTACCTTTAAAGTACAAATGCATAATCTGCGCTATATCTTTTCGTTATGTAGGTTCATGTCCTTAACATTCAGATCACGCCTAGATCGGTAGTCGATCTCAAGATCAACAAAATCAATGGTGAGTGCTCATTCTTCGGGGATGATAAACATGTTTTATAGTACTTTTGTTCTTTAAATTTTAGGTTTGCTAGAGTTAGCTAGGGGCATGTACCAGCATATCTAGTCAGTTAGAGGCTTAATTCTGACATAGTAGGTTCTGTTTTAGTTTGAGTTCGATCTTGACGTTTTTATTAAACACATAGTTCTTATATTGAGATTAGTATTGGGTATTCCCCACATTAATTTATTTAAGGTTTTAAGCTTTTACATATCATTTTTTATTTGGTAACCAATTGTATGGTTATGATATGCCAGCTCAGCTTGGGATCACTCGTGATCCTAGGTCCACGGTGTATATCAAAGGGTAGCCTAGGGGTGTAACAAACATGATATCAGAGCATAAGGTTTAATATTCCTAGGATGTCTAAAAAGCCGCACTAAGTGTAGTCTTTTTCATGGGTGTGAAATGCACCACATCTAATGAAAGGGACACTACAAAGTGTTTTAGGAAAAACTTCACTTTCTTGTGTTTCTTATCGTGCGTTAATATGATCTACCTTCTAAATCGTTAGGGTCGATGCATGGTCAATGTCAGTTAAATACTTATTTCCATCATGTGATACATCATTAGAGTTTCTTGATAGGTTCTACAAAGTGTAGGTAGTTGTATAGGACGCTACATATACATTGCACCAGTAGGCTTTGAAAGGGCTCATTGTGAGTGTCTCTAAATATTAATGGCTATGATATGTATGTTTCGTCAATGAAGATATTGAATAATTTTGACTCTTAAATGCTTAAATGTGATATGAATTCTATAGTTGAGTTATAGTATGAGTTATCTCTGTCATGTCATGCCTTATAAATGGTCTGCTTTTTATGTGCGAATATGATGAAAGGGTGAAAAGGAATGAATGGTATGGAATAAAGGTTTCATAAGGTGAATTTAAAAGGTAAACACAATGGTTTCCATGTTAATATTGTCCATATGTGAAGTTATAACTTATATGATGTTTATACTTATATACTATGTCTTTTTTGCTATTGTTAATGATATTTCAAAAAGTAGCATATTGTATGGTTTCCAATCTGATTGTCCCCTTTTAAGGATGTTTTTCCATTGTTTTCATACTTAAAAGATTTGTGTGTACTAACCCATATTCTTCGTGTTGTAATACAAATTTAGATTCCGGTAAGTGATTTATTTTAGCTAGTTGAAGTACTTGGACTGCTTTTCCCTCCAATACTTTGTATGTCCTCATGATTCGAGGACAAGAGTTTATGTTCTTTTATTCATGTAATAGACTCTGAGGAGTTATTTCCTTTGTAAAGGTTTAAGTCCTTAGTAAGTTTAAGATTGTGTATAAGAAGTCCATGTGAGAGTTAGACTTTCGTTGCATTTCATATTTTCTTATAAATGAAGTCTTACTATTTTGGATTTAAATAAGTTTTATTCACAGTATTTCTATGTTGAATACAATGAAATGCTATGAGGATTGTATGAGACTTTTCGGAATCTTGTATTTTGGGTCGCGACTTAAGGGTTCTCTTGGGTCGTGACAAACACGGTATTAGAGTACAAGATATGGGGAATGGTTTTTAGGTTGATATTTCCCAATCCACGTCAAGTATAGTCTTGTTCAAAGGTGTAAGTCGGGACACATCTATTAGTGAGAGGCTATAGGACGTTAGAAAGTTACACTTTTTTCATTATTCTTGAAGTCGGTCCTTAGATTTTAGTTCTTTCACTGCTCTCTTCCTAATCCTTCTCGTGTGTTTATAGGATATGAATACTACAGGGAGACTCGCAAGGAGAGTAGGAGGAGAGAAAGTGAATGAGGGAGTTCTTCCCCATAGTCCTAAACATGAAAAAGTTCCTCAAGACAACAAAGTTCAGGTAGAGGTTCCGGACATGACTAATGAAGAAATTAGGTCAAATTTCTTAATCTTGGCCCGATACATGATTGATCAAGTGACAAGAGATGTGGGACCTAGGAAGAATATTAATGAGGGTACTATGGGTTCTAGGTTGAGAGACATTGAAAGGATGAGTCTCCGGTTTTTCTACGCTCTAAGGTGGTAGAGGATCCCAAAGAATTCTTGGATAAGGTGTAAAGTGATGAGTGCTATGGGGAATGACTTCCAAAGAGAAAGCAAAGCTTACAACCAATCATTTGAAAGATATTGCCCAAGTTTTGTTGACTCAATGGAAAGCAAATAGGCCGATGGGAGCGGATCCTATAGAATGGGAGCAGTTTAAGGAATCTTTCCTTAGTATGTACTTTCCATATGAGAAGAGGGAGTGTAAGGTTGAGAAGTTAATAAACCTTAGACAAGGTAGCATGAATGTGGATGAGTACTCCTTGAAGTTCACCCTATTGTCTAAGTATGCTCAATCTTTCCAACCCTAGAGATGAGATGAGTTAGTTTGTCACCGGTGTATCAGACATAGTTAAGGATGAATGTCGTATTGCAGTGCTCCATAGTTACATGAATTTCTATGCTCATGGTGTACGCCCAATGTTTTGAGGAGTCCAAACTTAAGAGGGTGAATAAAGATTTGAAGAGGGGTAGATCCTATGAGAAGGGACAACCTAGGTTCAAGAAGAGGGCTCCAAACCAAGATTCTTACAGTTCTCCTAAGGTTAACCAAGAGAAAAGTGGTGGATCTCAATTTTCTAAACCTATTTGAAGCACTTGTGGTAAGAGATATTATGGGTAGTGCCTAGACGGTACTAATGGGTGCTATGGTTGTGGGAAGAATGATAAAAAAGATTGTCCTACTCTTACGACTAGAGGAAGGGAGGCCAAGAAAGCCTGTAATGATGGTACGGTTCCTATCCCTCCAAACCATGTCGTTTCTATGCTCTTCAAGCTAACAATGACGAGGGAGATAATCCGGAGGAAAGCTTCAGTAAACTACACTTTTTGTAGTTGTAATGAGGTTTCTATGTGGAATTATGTTTGCCTTATATTTTCTCATAAATTGGGGATAGTAGGTTGAAGAGTAAGGTCATGAGAGTATCCTTTACTTTTATTTCTATTCTTATTCGAGATTGAAACCTAGAGATATCTTGTGGTTTGTTTCATGATATGGATTCATGAGTGTTAGTTTTCCATTGCTTCATTATGTTATGCATGTTCTAGTTAAATTCATGTTTAAATGAGAAAAGGAGTTTTCAAGAGTTATGTGTTTCTCATGTGATATGTATTTATGATGAGTTTTCTATGTGCTTCATGAGTTGAAATGTTGAACATGCTTATATATTATTTTGTGATGAGTTGCATGAATTACCTTCTGATTATATAATGAGCATGAATTAAATTGGTAAAGGTAGTTCCTCCAAGATTATAAGAAATGTAGAAGTTAGATGCATAATGCCTACTTTCTTGTTTTGTATTTAGTTTACTGATATGGAGTTGATGCTTCCTCCTATGGTTTATGCCTTATATTTATGTGTCAGGATTGTTAGGTTGCTTATCTAGAGTCATTTTCCCTTAAAAGTGTATAAAGTGTACTTCAAGGACGAATGTTCCTATGTGGGGGATAATGTAAGGACTCGGAAAATGACAGGTTAAACTAGAGTTTAATGACTTTCTGTTGAGTTCGTAATGAGGGTTCTTGTTGTGTAATGTTTTCCCGAGCTTAAGAGTATAGTGAGTCAACTTCAAGGCACGTGTTAGATCCATGTTAAAAGAACCTTTTTATATTTGTTAAAGGTGCTTGGGCTTGTTCCAAGCCAAGGAAGGAAAGGCCTTAAGAAAACGAAAAGCCTTCCAACCTTTGCTAGACAGTGCACCAAGGCTCCATAGAGCACCTCGCTGTTACTGGCAATGACCATGACCCATGGCAGTAGCTGTAAAAATATCTTGGTGGCATGTGAGGCAAGGAACATTAACGACCCGGGAGCACCCACTAGAAGTTACCAGCATACAAGACTCATACAAGCCTCTTAGATGCTTCATTGCATAATATACTCAAAATAAGTAAGAATTTAAAACTCTTATCACACACGAAGGATACTTTAATTAAATACCAAGAAGAAGACATTTTTAAAATATTGTACCTTTGCAATGTCTAATTAAACCATCTATAGTTTAGAATACAACATTTTGGACTTAGCTCATACAAGACTAAAAATAAAGACTAAAGATATAAGGAACATGTGGGTCTTGTCCTTGAATCTATGAGGACTCACCAAAACTTCATCTTCAACCCTTAGAAACATATCCATCATCTATGGCATATAAGAAACTCAAATACCTAAACTTTGGTTGAAAAGGAAAAAGAAGGGGGTTAGCACATTTAATTCATGGAAGTCATGCAAAAACCATCAAAAAGGGACATTTAGTATAGAAACATGCTTTTATGACATTTTGATACAAACCTTCATCATAATAGTTTAAGAGACATAATACAAATCAACAATAGCATATAAGACATATTCAAATAATCTACAACCTACCAAAGGTTATCCTAAGACCCACCTAAGTAAGATATGAAGAGGACGCTCAGACAACCCTTTCACACACACCTAGATGATCCTCAAGACTACCTAAAGTAAAGATATTTCTTTTCATCACATAACACTTAGTTCCATATTCATCAAGTAATCCTTTTCATCATTTAGACTCGCTACGGAAGGTTACTCTAAGACTCACTTGATTTATACATGAAGAGAATGCACTTACACCCTCTTCAAGCACACCTAAGTAATCCTCAAAGCTACCCTAGATAAGAACCTTTCTATTCAACATGCTTTGACTAAGTCAACATTATTCATTAAAGCCATTTAATAGAAAAGTAATCAGTTACGGGACTTCACATAATGGTCTCAAAAGACCTAGGGAACTCATCCTAGCATCTTCAAGACCTACTCGTGTCATGTGTAGATAGCGCCCCGTTCCACTACCTACACGCTGTAGAACCTATCCAATACTAGAATGTACATCCCATATGATGAGAATAGGTACTAACCGACATAGACCATACTAGCTAGGTATGGAATACGGAGTCTACCCTACCTCGTGGAGGGTGTTCTACTTGCCAATGGAGAACTAGGACACAACCCATGTTGGCATATGGTCAATTTCACAATCGAGGAGCACACCCTAGAAGTAACATGGCGTACTTGCCTCTTGTAGGTCTTATACTAGCCCATAGTTATCATTCATCGCATTGTCCTAGGTATATTTAGCGGAAAATTTAAACCTTCATAGCACAACATATGCTAGAACATCACTTCCATTATATACATAAAATGTCATGCTACATAGTTAAAGACTCTAAGTCTCTTTTTCCATCTTAGACTTAACATCAATAGAGTACATTAGGGACAAGACCCTTATACAACATAAATCATAAGTATACTATTACAAGACTTTACAGTAAGACATGACTTAGGAAATCCTTGGACTTAAGGATTCCTTTCCTTGATCTTAGGAATCACATATCAAGCCCTTCACCTTAGAGACATCCTTTAAGCATCCATAACCTAAACTTTGTGTAAAAAGGTGAATAAGAATGGTGTTAGTACAAGAATGAACAAAGTATGACAACCATGCAAAAACATGCATTTAAAAGGGACATTTTACTCGAAACCATGCATCATGCCTTTTTGTGAAAACTTCATAAAACTTGATACATTAAGTATCATAAAACTCACATAGTTCATTTAGGCATATAAAATATTCATAATATCATATAAAATAATACATTGCCATTTTGACACATTTAGGGTCACTTTACAGTAAGCTTCTTTTCCCTTACAGTGAACTTATCTCATTTTATAGTGAACTCCTTCCTTTCATTTTAACTCATTATCCTCCCAAGTAACACTCTAGTAATGCTTGATGCAATGTATAGACAATGTGCCATAACACTATCCACACTCAATCATTCACTTTATGTCCACTAGGAAATCATGCATACAACCTTCATTAACCCAACAAATGCATTCATAAAACTATTTCATATAATAAGATACATAACTCACATTTGACCCAACATACTTTAGAAAACACATAGAGGGACCCATTACAAGAACATATACAAGTCAAGACTTCGAACATAATCATAGCAAGGCAATATTCACATCAACATACTTGGACTTCTCTTCACAAAGACATCATAGAACTATACTCACAATGCCATTCTAAGCCTACTTGTGCAATGTACATGTGAAGGCCCATAACCTCACACATACTAAGTAAACCTAAAAAGAGACTAAAAGCCTTAACATGCACTTCATACATCAACAAGACAAGCATATACAACCTTCTTCATGTCAAGCAAGACCTTCATCATATACTCGTTAAGACCAACATTATGCATATAAAGGTAATACCAAATCATATTGACTCATACCATCCATATAATCACAACTAGTAGACAACACTACAATGTCATGCATAAGGAACATAAACATATACATATTGTCACGACTGGAATCTAGACCTCAGACGAGACCGGCGTCGTTGACCTCTCAGAGGTCGCAGACAAGCCTACTTACGTCATTCCTACATTACATAGGTTAATTTTAGCGGAAAATTTGAAACTTTTTGTTTCCTAACATACTTATACAAACATTCTCATAAATACGTAATTGTTCACCATCAACCATCTAACATTAAGAGATAAGCAACTGAAAGAAATAGTTCAATTCTTATAAAGCGTATAATTGCCAAAATGACACCAATACATAGTCTAAATAAAAACAGGAAAGAAACGCTAGTGGAACATGCTCCACTAGCTCAACTCTAAAACTAAGCTAGAATATAAAACAGTAGCATCCTCGAAGACATGAGGACCTACCAAAACCGGATGAATGCTGGATGTCCGGATAACTGCAACGATGATCCTGTAGCTCTATCGTCCACCTGTGCTTGCACCTAAAATAGTAGAGTTTGTATAGGGTTAGTACACACTTGTACTAAGTATGGGTATATGCAAGCACACACCAAGGACATGCATGAGAAAAGATAGCTCTTTCCTAACAACATGATTATTGGAAGTCAAGTCAGTGGACTTGCCAAATTGAGATTAGGAAAGTTTCCAAATTTGGATTAGGAAGATCAATGAGCTTTCCAAATTTGGATTAGGAATGTCAGTGAGCTTTCCAGATTTGGAATAGGAAAGTTATGCCATGAGAATAACATATGTCATCATACTTTTCACATTTGCACACAACACATAACATTTACACATAGCACATATCATAAAGCATATAGCACATAACTTTTTTAATGTCATTCATTCATGTGCCATGAGACCTTGGAATCATGGACATAACATTAATACATCCCAGAAATGAGGGCTCAACAGATGGGACATCAACTAGGGAGTCTTCATTAGCAAACACAGAGTCTGCTTCGTTCATTCATACGTATTCCATTACATTTCATTCATAGGCCAGTGTAACCACCAGCTATACCTAGGATGTAGTTTAAGACTTTCATTAAGTTCGTTGTGCAATGACCAAGAATGACATAATGTCATTACTTGAATCTAACTCACCTTTTGATTATCCTATCCTAACACCTTTAGTATCATTCATTTCATTATGTGCATCACTTGAGGCTGGCCTCATTCATTCATTGGGAACTTTAACTTTAACCGACATAGATCATGTGAGCATCATGAAATCCAGTGTCTCCCCCACACCGAAAAGAGGTGGAATCACCGGCCAAGGTGACCCAAAAACATGCTTGCGTACATGGGAATTCAACCCCACCAGATCCCTTTATTGGCAGCATAGGTTCGAAGACTAGGAGATATAAGGAGACCCATACCCGGCATGCCGAACAGTCTCATCTCATGAGAGTTACGTGAACCTCCGTCCTTCCCTAAAGAAGGCATCACCGCTCATAGCTAGTCTATCGGTGCTCAGTATAAAGTTCCATTTCATTCATCTCATACGTCATGGAAGCTGGCTTCTAGTATGAGGACATCATAGCTCATTAGATGATTTCTCATCTCATCATTAGTATTAAGTGTGTTAAGCTCAATACCTTCATTAGAGTGTTCATAGAGACTGGTCTCTTCATTATCTTACACTCTCATAGGTGAGTACGTATTTGTAACATTTACTTAGGCTAATTTGAGATTGCCCTCATCATTTACATTAGCCTTGTATAATGTTGTCACCACATTCATTATCATTAGCACCTTTGCTTTTCATAGTTACTCACCTCTTATTACGTGAATGTTCATTTCATCATATGCCAATGCACTTGGCCATTTGGTGTATCTTACACTCATACTTAACCCTTCTATGGTTCATCATTTCATTACATACTTCCTAGATTCACTTACTTTTGAACGTATGGTAGACTTATGTGTCTATACTTACAAGCCATGAGGCTTCATTCATATTCCGTCTACATGATTCATATCTTTCTAAGATTATGTGATACAAGACTTATGCATCTTGTATGTATGCCAAGATCTTGATTTCGATCTAAGTATGTAGCATTATTCTTGGATGTTTTATTCACGTATGACTTATGTATCAATACGGAAGTTTGAGCAAGGAAACACAAGTCTTGAATCAATTGGATATCATTTATATTTTTCATTGATTTTATTTCTAATGTTCATAATATTATGACTCTAAATTAAATCTCAATATTAATATCAAATGATTAATTTTCTATTTACTACTACTCCTTAGTTGGCCGAAGGGATGTGGGTTCGAACCCCCACAATCTCTTTTCATTTTTCAATAATATTTCATTGTTCATTTTTCGCCCCACCAAGAGGTTGTGGGATCAAACCCCCACAGCCTCTTTGATTTTTATACTTTAATTCGCTGGGAATAGGGAGGTTGTGGGTTCGAACCCCCACAACCTCCTTATTTTAATTTAATTTCGCTAGAGGCTGTGAGGTGGTGGGTTCGAACCCCCACAGCCTCCTATATTTTTCTTTTTCTTTTTCGCTAGGCTAAGGGTATTTGGCAGTGAGGTCGTGGGATCGAACCCCCACACCTTCACTTGCTTTGTTAATCATTTTCGCCCCTCTCCATTTCCAGCTTTGAGGTCGTGGGATCGATTCCCACGCCTCACATTTTTTTCTTCTTTATTTCTCGTCTTCTTTCTTTCCCCAGCACTGCGTGTTCAATTCCCCCCAGCCCCATTCTCCCTTTTTATTTCCTTGCGTCAACAGCAGCTAAGGGGTTCGAATCCCCTTAGCCCCCTTACATTTTGTTTTAAATTTTCAGCCCCTTGGTCATGTGAGGTCTTGGGTTCAATTCCCATTGACCTCACCTACTTTATTTCCTCTTAAGAACTCAGATTAAATCCTCATTTTAGAGTATACAAATCTGGAAAAATTTTCATAATTCTTACCTTCCTTAACTCAACTTATCACACTAGTTTCTTAGGGCATTTCATCAACTACTTAGTATGTAAGTTAGGTGTGGTTTATGGATTATATTTAGCACAACATTTACACTCAAAACTTGCCATTTCACACACCATATGGACAGCATATTATGCACAAGGTTTACACATGAAATACAAGAATATAAACATGCCTTTCACGCCCTCAAACAGTGGCTAAAACATCACTGCCAACATACATACACACCCATATTTTCTTCAATTACACATGGATTATCATTTTTGTGATTTCACGTACATAAACATGTTCTCATTCAATATAAACATATCATACATGCCTAAATCTACCAGCACAAAATACCCAACCTACAAAGTCGTTTGGGAGCTAGGGACAAGGACATGCAATGGGGAAACAACTTAGTTTTGGATTAGTTTCGTCTGAGTCCTAAGGGTCTCTTGGGAAAGGGACCAAGAGTAAGAAAACCCATACCTTAATTTTTCTTTTTCAAACACGAAGTTGCTGCCCAAAATCCTCTCGAAAAATCAGTCCAAGCTTCCTCAACGTCCACACCACTCGACAAACAACTTCTCTTTGCCTTAACGTTTTGGTTACTTTGTTTTTCTTAAAATTTCATATGAGTTCTTCAAGTGTGAAGAACTCTTGATGTATTTTCAGTTCTTAACCTTAATTTGGCAGAGAATAAACGTGAAAGAGAAGAGAGATATTGACGTGAGAGAAAGAGAGAGTTAAACGTGCAAGGTGGTTTAAGCTTAGGTAAGGACTTAGTCAACTAGGACTCTTTCAAACCTTTAAATAAAAATCTGATTTTTCTTTTTCTTAAATCAGCTAATAAATATTACTTAATTAAATTAATTTATCAAGTAAATAAAAAAAAAAGTTAAATCATTGCTTCTAGTGGGGCTCGAACCCGAGTGACACCCCATTTGCGAAAATGGGTCACTTCGGGTCGCCCCAACCGGAATTGCTCTTTTTTATTAAATTAATTAACTAATTAATTAATTCCTCAGGGTAATTACAATTTTACCCTTGGCCTGGAAAAGACCATTTTACCCTTGGACTCTCAAAACTTAAAATTTCTTCTTTTAAGTCCGTTAAAGACTCTTTCGATTAAATCTTCATTTTTTGTGAGCCTCACATGGTTGGTTCCAACCTTTCCCAGCTCAATTAACTCCCCAAGTTAGTTGGCTTGGTCGTAGTAAGGGTTCTGAGCTCTGGTTCTACGCGTATCAATCCGTGTGGACCTTGGTCTAATCGCAAGCATTCTTGACAACTAAGTCTTGATCCTATTCATTTTTAGGGTTGTTACATTATCCCCCCTTAGGAACATTCGTCCCCGAATGACACTACTACTTCACGTTGTAATGCCAGTCAGATCATAATAAAATCACTATACACAGTCAATCAATAGCAACAAAATACGGGGCGATAAGGAAGCATAGGTTTAAGAGTATAAAGTCTAACCTCAAGAGCTGAACAGGTGAGGGTAGTGGGCCCTTATGTCGACCTCAGCTTCCCACGTAACACCCTCAACAAGATGATTTCTCCACAATACCTTCACTGTGGCAATCTCCTTGTTCCTCAGCCGCTTGACCTGTCTGTCTAAGATCTCAACAGGTACCTCCTCATAAGACAAGTCTTCACCAACCCCCAAACCTTCAACAGGTAAGATTGATGCTGGATCACCTAGGCACTTCTTCAACATAGAGACATGAAAGACTGGATGAACAGAAGCTAGTTCTGTAGGCAATGCTAACTCATAGGCCACTTCGCCCACACGCTGTAGGATCTCATATGGCCCAACATACCTCGGACTCAGCTTCCCTTTTCTACCAAATCTCATCACCCCTTTCATAGGCGATATTTTCAAGTAAACCTGGTCACCAACATCAAACTCTAAGGGCCGCTTTCTGTTATCAGCATATGACTTCTGCCGACTGTAAGCAGTAGTCAACCTGTCCCTAATCATTCTGACCTTCTCTAAGGCCTCATGAATGATCTCCGGACCCAAATGGATGACTCTCCAACCTCGAACCACCCAACTGGAGATCTACACCTCCTACCATACAGTGCCTCAAACGGTGCCATCCCAATGCTGGAGTGATAGCTATTATTATACGAGAACTCTATCAAAGGCAGATGGTCATCCCAGTTACCTCTGAAGTCAATCACACACGCTCTCAACATATCCTCCAATGTCTGTATGGTGCGCTCTGCCTGCCCATCTGTCTGAGGGTGAAAGGCAGTGCTAAGCTTCACCTGCGTGCCCAAGCTCTTCTGGAAAGATCTCCAGAAATGAGAAGTAAACTGAGCTCCTCTGTCTGAAATAATAGACAAGGGAATCCCATGCCATCTCACAATCTCATCAATGTAGAGTCTCGCATAATCCTCGGCTCTGTAAGTAGACTTCACAGGGATAAAGTGGGCAGACTTAGTCAATCTGTCCACAATAACCCATATAGAGTCATGCTGCCTCCTAGTCCTCGGAAGCCCAACCACGAAGTCCATATTAATGGCCTCCCATTTCCAAGTCGGAACCTCAATAATCTGAGTCAGACCACCAGGCTTAAGATGCTCTGCCTTAACCTGCTGACAATTAGGACACTTGGCCACATATTCTGCAATGTCCTTCTTCATGCCATCCCACCAATAAATCTGCTTGAGATCATGATACATCTTGGTGGAACCTGGATGTATAGAATATCTGGAACCATGGGCCTCTGCAACAATCCTGGTCCGCAAATCATCCACATCTGGCACACACAGCCTGTCCTGATACCTAAGTATGCCATCACCTCCCAAAGCGAAAGACTCATTCATCTTCATCAGCACTGAGTCCTTCAGCTCCATCAACACGGGATCTAGATGCTGACCCTGCTTGACTTCAACTACCAAGGATGATTCAGAACTAGGATGAACTGAAACATCCCACTAGTGGAGTCAACCAAACGCACACCCAGTCTGGCCAGTCTGTGTACATCTTTCACCAGCTCCTTCTTCTCATCCTCAACGTGAGCTGTACTTCCCATGCTCATCCTGCTCAAAGCATCAGCTACAACATTAGCCTTACCTGGATGATAGTGCACATTCATGTCATAATCCTTCAATAGCTCCAACCATCTCCGCTGACGTAGATTCAACTCCCTCTGTGTGAACACGTACTGGAGACTCTTATGGTCTGTGAACACATCTACATGCACTCCATACAGATAATGCCTCCACAGCTTCAGTGCAAACACCACAGCTGCCAACTCCAGGTCATGAGTTGGATAATTCTTCTCATGAACCTTGAGTTGTCTGGATGCATAGGCTATCACCTTACCAACCTGCATAAGAACACAACCCAAACCAACCCTAGATGCATCACAATAAACAGTGTAATTCTCACCACACTTAGGCAAAGTAAGCATCGGGGCTGAAGTGAGTATGTCTTTGAGCTCCTGGAAACTCTTCTCACAAGTCTCCGTCCATTAAAACTTGGCTTTCTTCTTAGTCAAAGCTGTCAATGGGGCAGCATTGGAAGAAAAGCCCTCCACAAACCTGCGGTAGTAACCAGCTAATCCCAAAAAGCTACGTATGTCAGTAGGAGTAAGAGGCTTTGGCCAGTTCTTCACAGCCTCAGTCTTCCTGGGATCCACCTCCACGCCCTGATCGGAAACAACATGACCCAGGAAGGTCACTGATCTCAGCCAGAATTCATATTTGCTGAATTTGTCATACAACTGATGTTGTCTAAGTACCTGCAAGGTTAGTCTCAAATGTTGTTCATGCTCTTCCTTGGTCTTAGAGTAGATGAGAATGTCATCAATGAATACTATGACGAAAGAGTCAAGGTATTCACGGAAGACCCTGTTCATGAGATCCATAAATGCAGCAGGTGCATTCGTGAGACCAAATGACATGACTAGAAACTCATAGTGACCATAGCGGGTACGAAAGGCTGTCTTTGGATATCTCCATCCCTAACCCTAAGCTGATGATACCCTGAACGAAGATCAATCTTAGAGAAGAAACTAGACCCTTGGAGCTGTCGAACAAATCATCTATTCTGGGAGTGGATACTTATTCTTTATAGTGACTTTGTTGAGCTGCCGATAATCGATACACATTCTAAGGGTCCATCTTTCTTTTTACAAACAACACTGGAGCGCCCCAAGGGGATATGCTCGGCTGAATGAAACCCTTGTCAGTGAGATCTTTTAACTGCAGCTTCAACTCTTTGAGTTCAGCTGGAGCCATTCTGTAAGGAGGAATTGAGATTGGTTTAGTATCGGGTTCTAAATCGATACCAAAGTCAATCTCTCGAAGGGGAGGACTCCAGGCAAATCATCAGGAAACACATCTAAGAACTCCTTCACTACAGGTACTGAGTCTATGGAAGGAATGTCATGATCTAAATCATTAACACTCACAAGATGACACAATAACCCCTTGGACATCATTTTATTGGCCTTAAGGTTAGAAATCAAGGGGTTAGGACGACTCGAATTGTACCCCTCCCAGACTAACTCTTCTTCATTAGGGAAGCAAAATCTCACCACTCTACTACGACAGTCCAAGCAAGCATAACAACTGTGAAGCCAATCCATGCCAAGAATAACATCAAAATCATGCATGGGTAACTCAACCAAGTTTGCACACATAGTTTTACCACTCACAACTATTGGGCAATCCTTGTATACTCTATCAGTTCTTACATTCTCTCCTAAAGGTGTACTAACCACTATAGGATTATGCAGAACTTCAGGCAATATCTCAAAAGTAAGAGCAAGCAGAGGAGTTACAAAGGAAAGTGTAGACCCTGGATCAAGTAAAGCATAAACAGAAGTTGAGAACACTTGCAGCATACCTGTGACCACATCAGCGGACTTCTCCTGCTCCTCTCTGCCTTTCAGGGCATAGAACCTGTTCCTCTTAGGAGGCTCGGCTGCTGCTGCACCCTGTGGGTTAGGCCTAGGCTGAGTATTACCTCCAGCATGACCTCTGTTCTGCGGACAGTCTCTGACCATGTGTCCACTCTTACCACAACCGAAGCAGGCATTAGTGCCCTGTCTGCACTCTCCACTGTGAGCTCGGCCACACTTAGCACAATTCTTCTTAGGACGCTGCATCTCACCTCCATTGCCTTCTTGGGCTCAGGTCTGCCTCCTCTAGTGTAGCACTCCTCTGAGGATTAAAATTCCCAGAACTCTTGCCCCTTTTTGAACCTTGGCTGCTCACGGACGCCAAAGTTGTTCCTGTGGCCTCCATGACTGGGTCCTGCCTGATCTTGAGGCCTAGGCCTCCTAGCATCACGAACACCTCTCTTTCTGCGGCTGTCCTCTACCTGCTGGACATGCACCATCAACCTGGAAAGATCCATATTATCATGGAGCATTGCAGATCGACACTCCTCCTCCAGGTCTCCATTGATTCCTGTGAGGAACCTGCTCATCTCATCCCTGCTGTTAGAAACCAGGGAAGTAGCATACCTGGATGATTTCAACAAAGTTCAGTATTATCCTCATTCTTGCTATTAAATACTAGGGAAAATAACATACCTTGACAGCTTAACAAACTTCAGGGAATACTCCCTGACTGTCA
>JAJJBR010001011.1:0-17363 GCA_022817965.1 Solanum lycopersicoides
CCAAGTGGGGGAGAATATACGCCCCAAAATGAACTAAGGTGAACTAGAGCCTCATGGTTGTTTCTTGAGTTAATTTAAGTTAAAACGAGTTAGTTTGGTGTCCTTAGCGCAGTGTGCAAAGTTTGGTTAAGTTTGGAGTTCAATCGACCAAAAACGTCCATGACGTTCGGATGGTATGCCTTAGAAATGTACTTGTATGTCTTGGCGAGTTTGGATGAGTTTTATGTGTTCGTTTTACTTGAAACATGCGTCAGATGTTCCTTAGACCTAGACGACTTAGTTTAGGGGTTTGACGTCCGGGCACGACCCCACCTAGGACCCACAAGGGCCTAGATGAAGGGCCCAAGACTTGGGCAAGTCTGCCCATCAGTAGCTCACGACGGCCATGGCGACGGTCCGTCTTACTCAGGACGGTCCGTCGAGCCAGGGCGTCGTGGGTGACAGAGAGTGAAATTGGGACAGGCTCCATTTAGAAGCCAAGTGTTCCTCGACGGAACCCATGACGGTCCGTGGTGGACGTGACGGTCCGTCGAGGAGGTCTCGTCGACGAAGCCTGCCAGCTTAGGGTGTTTTATGTAAATACACCCAAGTCTTATAAGACCCTAGGTGTATAATTTTGGTGTTTTTAGGTTATATTAAATTAGTTTTAAACCCTAGACCTAGACAAGACCCTCTCACTTCAAGATCCAACTCTCTCTTTCTCTCAAGAAAACTCTCTCAACTCTCTTGGAAGCTAGAAGTCAAGGAAGGATAGGAGGACGGATTGAGACTTGTTTCTTCATCAAATTCGTGGGTTTCTTTCTCATAAAGGTATGGTATCCATTCTTGAATACCTTTCCATTCAAGAAGCCAACTTCCAAAATGGTTTTCAAAAAGGGGTTTTAAACTCAACTTCTTCTAAACTTTGATTTCTATTATGGGTCTTCTTGTAACTAAGTTCTAATGGTTTAAATGTATTTATCTTGGTTTGAATAGATGATTTTGATGTTAAAACTCCATGAAACTCTTGTTTATGCATACTTCAATTTTTGACTTGAAAATGGGTTATGTGAGCATGATTTGAGTAGGGTATGAACTTGGGTCTTCTTGTATTTGTCATGTTGGTGTAGCTACTGCCCTAAGGGCCTTAATATGGTGAAATATTGATAAATTGCTTATGGGTAATGATGGTTTGATTTGTTGATGAGTTGCTCTCATTGTATAATTCTTATTATGAATTGCTATTTGAGTGGTATGGTCCACCTTATGGGTGGCGGTGCTAATTGATGAACTTGATGTTACTTAGTATGGTTGGATTATGTAATCTTGAAGGTCTAATATGTGAAATGAAGATATATTGGAAATGGGTCTTGTGTTGTGTTTGATGTAGCTTTAATTTCATGTTTGACCTAGCTTATGTCTAAATGAAGCATATGATTATGAGAAGTATGTAGAGTGTGTAGCTTGATGAATCAAGGTTAAAGTATGAGTAGAACTTGATGATAATGAAATGATGCTTATATGCAAGGTGTGCACATGTACACACACACTCTTTTAAGATTTGTATTATGTCAAGTTGAGCAAAAAGGGAAATCTTGAGGTGGACACACTTCGTGAGTTGAGATGTAGTGTCTAGTAACAACCTCTCCATTTCCTAGTGAGCTTTCTAAGATAGGCTATTATGTTGAGAAATCCGTGTAGAGTTATGCCTAGTATCGAAAGGATATGAAGGGGAGGTGGATTGCACTTCGTTAGTTGAGATGTTGTAATCCAAAGTACCTCTTGAGATGAGTACTCCTCGTTAGTAGAGAGTGAGTTACTTAGTAACAATCTCCTTATCCCTTAACTATGTGCCCGCATAGGTGTAGCTATTGGAAAAGCCATGTAAACGCTAAGAAGCATGACCTTACACTAGGCAAGTAAGGATCCCTCATCCGATAGGGGTTAATATCGGGATTCCATGTCTAGCTCTCATGGTCTTTGTCGGTTAAGCTAACTCCCACAAAAGAATTGATTTGAAACTAATTATCTTGTGTATTGTTGAAATTGTGTATGTATGTCGTGAAGTGCTCAATCCACATTAGTTACCGAGTAGGAGCATTGAGTGGGAGTAGTAGTATGGGATGCTATTCTCACATTGCACTTGGTGTGACCTATACCTACTATGGGAGAAGAGTACCTTCATGAAATCCGTGTGAATGAGTACTATGGTGTAGTGTTATGGAGGATTATTGTGGAGTACTTGAGTAAATGGAATCCATTAGGAGTATTAAGTGGGAGTGGTAGTATGGGATGCTACTCTCACATTGCACTTGGTATGACCTATATTTCCATGAGTGTTTTGCATATGTTAGCCAAGGGCGTGGATTTGATTTCTAACGAAGTAAGCCTAAGATTTGGTAGTTTTAAGGGTCGCTTCGGTGTGCTTTGAAGGGAGGTGTAATGAGAGTCCCTTCTTGGCTCACCTTAGGGAGTCTTAGGATAACCTTGGGTTAGGGCAACTTCAAAGGAAAAGGGTTCATATGACTTGGACCGTGCTATTCACTGTAAGGTCTTCATTGTAAGAATTCAAAATGTTCACTATGATGCTTTATTCAATTTTATTGCAAGTTTAGCAAAGTTAATTGAAATGTTCCTTTTGTTTACTTTAAGTTTGGTAACATAGCCATAAAGTGTTAATTGTTGATTCTTATGTGGGTTTGCTTCTAGATTCATGAAGGTTATATTTGAATTGCATAAAAGCTATCTTTACTAAAATGTCCCTTTTTGCATGTTTTTGCATATGCCATACTTAGTACATTGTTGTACTAACCCCATACTTTTTATACCTTATGAGTATAGGTTGGAAGCCCTTTTGGGAGGATCGGAGTCGAAGTTTGGGAACTTTATCTCTCAAGAATTTGGTATGTCCTCATATATTCGAGGACATAGTTTTACGTTTCTTAGTTTCTTTATTAATACTAAAAAAAATGTATTTACTTTTATTGTAAAGGGCCGTGTCCCTAAGATTCCAAGTTGTGTCTTTAAGTTGGCTTGTGACGATAAGATTTCTTAGTATTTATGAAAAGACTCCTTTTATTATTATTATCGTGAAAAGTTTTAATTTCCGCACTACTTTTCATGCTTTATGTTATGAATGCTAGTTAGAGGGCTTGTACGAGACCCCAAAGGGGTCAAGTACGCCCGGTCACGATTCGAAAGTTTTCCCTAACTTCCAGGGGGTGCTTGCGGGTCGTGACATGGGACCACCTCCGGGCGGGGCCCTCTGCCTGGAGCAAACTCATTGGCCTCATCCCTGATATGGCCGATGTCAATATTTCCCTACGGGGTCCTGATCTGGTCAATGTGCCAAATGGGCACACCTGTGGATCTGCATAAAGAGAAAACCATGCCTGTAGAAGCCAAGCGAAGTCGACCTCGAATCCTGCCATCATTGCGGCCATCAGAACTACACGATCCCATGTGACTATATTATCAGCAGCAATGGGGGAAAGGCAGTGGCGGACTATCAACCAAACAAAATTGGTCGTAAAGGTCAAGTTGGCATTCCTGATGGCTCCCTTTGGCTCCATCACCCAATCAGCAGCCTCTCCATCAATAGACAAGTGCTGGGCAATCCACCTCTTGGTGGTCTCTCTCAGCGATGGCTCACGTAAGAGCCGGCCCTCTTTAACAATTTGCCACCGGTAGTCAAACTTGGCGGTGAGAGGTGTTCTGGTAGTATCAACATCCTCGCCGTACAGATATCGACGGATGGCTGGCAGGGATATGTCGACCTGTATGCCGCGTACTCGGACGTGCTCAAGTGGGGCCTGTTTGACGGGGGCAGCCCGCCTATCAATCTGTGATCGGAGAGTGGCCACATAAGAGGCATAGAACATCTCGGACCAACTCCTCACTGTAGCGGCCCAAAGAACGAGCCGTCCACTCCAGCCGATGTCTGGTGAGGAGAGTGTGAATATCCAGCATGGTGGGGACACTTCCCGTAAGGACCCACCTCTCCAGTGTAAGGTTCCGTGTCATGACGCCTTTATCATTGAGAAACTTGGCGTCTAAGTACACTTGGTATTGCCCGTCAACACACCACCGATTGGGCTGGTCGACAACCGGGGCAGGAATTCCAGTCGGTGAGCCAGGAGTGGAGTCAGTGTTTTAAGCCTCATCAGCCGAGGCAGACTGTGTAGCTGTGGCGGGTGCAGAGGCTTCTGCGAACCCGGAGGCTTCCTCTCACCACGAAACTCCTAAGGAGCCAGATGCTCTTTCGTCTTGGGCAGCTGACCCAGAAGGTGTGCCGGTCAGTGTGCGCTCCTCATCTGACTGGGAGGCAGTGACTACACTGGACGCCACCTTCTTGGGTGTGGCTCTAGGTGCACGGTGAACTCGTGCTGTAGTAGCAGTGTCTGGGGGAACATACTCGGGATCATGCTCATCATTAGAGCCTATCACCAGTCGAGCAGACGGGGCGACAGACTTGGAACGCCCACGTGCGTAAACGCGATCTTGTTTTGGTGCCATGAGAGGTAGTACCTGTAAAGAATCATCATTATTACTAGAAGGATCAAACATGACAAGAAAAAATGAGACAAAATACACATAAATTCAAAGCAGTAATGACAGCTCTGTAGTAGCAGTGAGGCACGACGGACCTGGTGATGGCCCGTCGTGAGTATGACGGACCGTCATGGGGTCCGTCATGTAATACTTAACAATATAGACTCTCAGAAGGAAGGTCTCTGACTGGTACGACAGTTGTACATGATGGGCCGTCGTGGGCATGACGGTCTGTCACATGTGTCCGTCAGTGGACACTTAGAAAAATTATTGAGACCCTTGGGACAGGGGTCTCTGACAACCAAGACGGTTGTGCAGGACGGACCGTCGTGGGCATGACGGTCCGTCACATGTGTCCGTCAGTGGACACTTAGAAAAAGTATTGAGACCCTTGGGACAGGGGTCTCTCATAACCAAGATGGTTGTGCAGGACGGACCGTCATGGGCATGACGGTCCTTCACATGTGTCCGTTAGTGGACACTTAGAAAAAGTGTTGAGACCCTTAGGACAGGGGTCTCTGACCGTCACGATGGTTGTGCAGGACGGACTGTCGTGGGCATGACGGTCCGTCACATGTGTCCGTCAGTGGACACTTAGAAAAATTGTTGAGACCCTTAGGACAGGGGTCTCTGACCGTCACGACGGTTGTGCAGGACGGACCGTCGTGGTCATGACGGTCCGTCACATGTGTCCGTCAGTGGACACTTAGAAAAATTATTGAGACCCTTGGAATAGGGGTCTCTGACAACCAAGACGGTTGTGCAGGACGTACCGTCGTAGGCTTGACGGTCCGTCACATGTATTCGTTGGTGGACACTTAGAGAAAACAAGTTGTGGGGTGTTGGGACGGACCCTATGACGGTCCGTCGTGGTTACGACAGTCCGTCATCGGGGTTTCGTTCTGTCATTCAGAGACAGAACTGGGGATGCCACAATCAACCCATCTGATTCAAACCAAAGACCCAACATTTCCCTAACGCTTTTTAACCTAAATACTTATCAAATTTACAAGGCTGAAGCCCTAATTTCTTGAGTTTTATCAAGGCATTTCGTGGGACTAATAACCTAGGTTAGACAAGATTTGGTCAAATATCAAAGTCCCACACAAAAAAAGTATGCTAATAGTAAATAAAAACAAAAATGAAGAGTAAATGGGTAGAGTTCAGAAACACATACCTTGGAAGAGGAGAAAACAACACGGAAGTGATGGCACCCAACAAGAAAAATGAGAATCACAGCAGCAGACTCCGACCAAGAAAATAGATTTGGGATGGGGAAAGGGAGAATGTGGGGATTTTGGGAAGGGAAGGAAGTTGAAAGGGGAGGAAATGGGAGAAAGAGGGAAAGAAACGGTTGAATGAAGGGGTGGGGAGTTTTAAAAGGTTTAAAACTTTCAAAATTCCTTATCCGGGTCGGGTCGGGTTGCTGGGTAATGAAGTGACGAAACCCCGATGACGGTCCGTCACAGCTGTGACGGTCCGTCATAGGTTCCGTCGCATTTGCCCTAATTTTTCAAAATAATAAAGAACGTACGTGGCACGACGGAGTAATGCGACGGTCCGTCACAGGCGTGACGGTCCGTCGATGTATCCGTCAGTGAATGTGGCAAAGTAATTTTCTGCAGAACTGCCTGGAGATGTGCTACCTGAAAATTTACAACCCATTAGTAGAAAATGCTACCGTTACTAGAAAGAAAACTATAAATTGGTTAGATGATACATATTGGGTTACCTCCCAACCAGCGCCTGATTTAACATCGTGGCACGACTGAGGACACTCGATTACTCAGACTTCATCAAGATGATATGCCTCAATCACCTCATTCGCCGATTCCGCATGACCTATATAGATTTTTAGACGTTGTCCGTTCACCTTAAACCGCATACCTTCCTTGTTTTCCAACTCAACCGCTCCATGAGGGAATACTTGGGTGATCAAGTAAGGGCCAGTCCATTTGGACTTGAGCTTGCCTCGAAACAAGCGCAACCTAGAGTTGAATAAAAGCACCGAATCCCCAACCATAAACTCTCATTTCTCGATTTTCAGGTCATGGTACTTTTCATATTTTCTTTGTAGAGGGCTGAGCTTTCATAAGCTTTTAGGCGAAATTCATCGAGTTCATTTAACCCATATAACCGTTGTTCTGCAGCTTCGTTCCAGTCCATTTTTAACTTCTTCATAGCCCACATGGCTTTATGCTCTAATTCAACCGGAAAATGACATGCTTTCCCATATACTAGTTGGTATGGGGACATACCTATGGGAGTCTTATACGCTATCCGGTAGGCCCAAAGAGCATCATCAATCTCCTTGACCAATCTGTTCTACTAGCGTTCACTGTTTTTGACAAAATCTGTTTGATCTCCCTATTTGACACTTCAACTTTGTGAGACCTTGAAAATAGCTTAAGTGCTCTAGAGTCTAACATGTTGGTCTTATAGTTATAAGGTCCTAAATATGTTTAATATGTGGTATATAGGCAGTAGCTAAAGTATTAGGGGCGTTGGAAGTCAAACGTCAAGGGATGACTAAGACGTTTGACGACTAAGTCTCCTAAATGTCTAAAATGTGGTTCTATGTGTTTATGTGTGCTTCATGGTGTTTTAAGGTTCTAAATAGATTTATTATAGCATGTATAGGCTGTGGTTAAAGTTTCATAAAGTTTGGAGTTCAAACGACCAAGAACGTCCAAGGCATTCGAAAGATGTGCCTTGAGTCGACCTTGTACGTCTAGGCGAGTTTCGTCGAGTTTTATGTGTTCGTTTTGGTTGAAATTCATGTGAGAGGTGTTAAACTCATATATTATCATGTTTAGGTTTGAAAAGTCCTGGAAATTATCCCCAAGGACCATCAAAGGGTCCTTGAGGAAAGGACCCAAAATCTGTTGGCAGACTGTCCCAGACAGCCTTTGCGACGGAGCTTGCGACGGATTGTCATGGCTGTGACGCCCCGTCACAAGGGTTACGTCGTGGGGGACTTGTCCAAGGGTGTAGGGGGGACCCTTGGCAAGCCATAGGATCTGGATATGGAGGTCCATGACGGACCGTTTCACCCGTGACGGTCCGTCACAGACAGGTCGTCACAAGCAAGTTCCTGCGCAGATTTTTCTGCCAAGTTAGGGGTGAACTTGTAAATTCACCCCATGACTAAATAAGAGTGTGGACGGTTTATTAAGGGGTATTTGGGTATTTTAAAGGAGTATATAAGTGTTTAACACTTAGAATAATTCATTCTTCTAAAATCAAAACCCCAAAGTCCCTTAGAAAACCCAAAGACTCCATTGAAGTCCAACTTGAAGGATCAGCTTGGTGTGGCATTTTGAAGGAGAATTCTTCATCAAAGTGAAGAATCATCATCCTTAAGGTATGGCTTTGATCCTTGAAACTCGTTTCATCATGGAGCCAACTTTCAAAGATGTTTTCAAAGCTTTCTAAAGAGATTTGTCCTATTTCGGGATTTCTACCATGGGTTCTTGCATAAATGATTTCTAAACATTGAATTATGATCTAATTGATATTGTATTGATGATTTCAACATAAATTACCTATGAACCCATGTGAATTGATGAACCCTAGTTTTGACTACTTATTGGGTTACTTGATATTAAGCTTATGTTGATGAATTGTTGTATAGTTTCTTATGGGCTTTCCAATGATATAAGAATTGTGTTCAATTGATATGTAATTGATATTATATTGTTAAACCTAGATTGAATTGATGTAGATTCATTGAGTTTTATGGTTATTGCTTTGAATTGTTGTTCATGGCCATGGGTAAGGGCCTTGTGATGTTAAATTGGTTGATTTGGCATTGAATTGAGGTGTGGATATGGGTATGAAGGTATGCTGCCCCGTTTTCTTTAATTTGATATTAATTATACTTTGATTCTATTGTGATTGGTATGGTCCACTTATGGTGGCGGTGTTATGTGTTTAGTTTGCAATTGATGTGGCCTTGTGCAATATGATGATCATGGCCTTGTCGGCATTACTTGAAGTATATGATGATTATGTGATATATAATAATGTCTATATATATGTGAAAGTATATGTGTTCTTATATGAAGTGATGTTAGGTTATAAGATGTTATTCCTAAATACTTCTACAATGACTTATATTGTATGTTAAAGTGAAATATGTGGTGTCTTGTTTAGGTAGACTTATGTCCCTTGCTTGATGCTTATATGAACGTTATTATGTGATGATTTGACTTAGTATGTTAAGAGTCTTGAATAATATAAGTGAGACCTTGATAATAAGAAGGTCAATGTTATGTGGAACCTTGTACTTAGTGGCGAGGTTATGAATTGTGAAGTAGTTAGCCGTAATGGTATCCTTCATGTTATGAGTGATGGACTTAGGGATGGTTGGCTGGAACGTCATCATATCATACCTTAGGAAAGTCGCAATGAGCTTCTTGTCGCTAAAGTGAGATATGCCCTAGTGGAACTTGCTTTGGTAGGGTGAATGTAAAGGAGGTCGTGAACTAGATAAGGACCTATTTATGTGAACCTTGATGTGAACTAATCTATGAGAACTAAGGCTAGCACCGAGTGAGTATGAGTAAGGGGGAAGTGGATTCAGTTAAAGAAAGAGATTGAATGCTTCGTACACTCTTCATATTCCTTAACCATGTGCCTACATGGGATGTGTCCAAGTTCTACCATTGGCAAGTAGAACAACCTCATCGAAGTAGGATAGAACTTCGGATTCCATGTCTTGCTACCATGGTCTATGTCGGTTATTGCCTATTCTCATCATGTGGAATACCTTTTAGCATTAGATAAGTTTATGAGGTTTAGGTGGTGGTATGGGACGCTATCTAGACATTGCACAATAGACTTTGAAGGTGTTATGTGGAGTTCCTAGGTCTTGTCCAAAGACCATTATGTGATCCATTATGTGAGTGTCTTATGGGATGATTTATGTGAGTGTCTTATATGATGTATGAGTCTTAATGAACTAATGAATTAATGAACTATGTTAGTAACTATGTAAATGGTTGAGTACCTAATCTAAGTGACTTAAGCATTCCTTAGCTAAAGTATGAGGAGGACATGAAAGGATGGTCTCTTCATGTCTTATCTTTGGAAGTCTTGAGGATGACTCTAGTTAGGGAAGTTGGTTAATCTTGTTGACATGATCTAAACCTTAGGAAGTCTTAAGGACTATTTAGGTAATCTTGGAGAGGTCATTGCACTATGGAAATATCTTCTTGATTTACTTAAGTAGGTCTTTTGATAGGCTTTGGAAGAGAATGTCTTCTAATTTAAGTGATGGTGTGTTTAGTGAGAATGATTCTATTTAAGGTAGTCTATAGGATCTCTTGTGTGTGTGTGAAAGGGATTGTATGGGCGGTCGCTCCACACTTACTCAAGTGAGACTTAGAGTCACCTTAGGTAGAAGAATCTTACATAGATGTTTATGGTTGTTTTCTAAGTATGTATGTGACTCATCGTAGGTAATCTTAAGGGTCGTTTAGGCACATCTAGAGAGGGTGTATGGGCGGTCTCTCTTTGTGTGACTTAAGTGAATATTAGGATGACTTTAAGTGAGGGAATTACATGCTAGGAAGACTTAGGGATAAGGGTGAAGTGATTCACTATAACAGTGAATTAATTCAGTGTACAGTGAATGTAGCTCACTGTAAAGTGAGTCTTTATGATGCTATCTTTGGTTTAATGTTATCTTATGTGTTTCTTAATTAATAAATGATGTTCTTATGTTTAAACTATGATTTCTAAATGAAAAGATGCATATTTCCAATAAAGTCCGTTTTCATGATTTTTATGCATATAGCCATACTTAGTACATGTGGTTGTACTAATTCCATGCTTTATTTTCTATCTATAGTCCTTGGTAGGTAGGGAGCTTGGAGAAGAAGACTTGGGCATTAGAAGAATCGTCCGAGTAGAAGAGTTCAAGTATGTCCTCATTGTTTCGAGGGCATATATGTCGTTTTATGTTTCTTTTATGAAGTATTGTACAAGACTATGTTATTTCTATTTTTCGTATTAAAGTACTCTTGTGTCGTAAGTTGAAGAGATTGAGACTTAGTATTTCTATATGAAAGAGTTTTAAAGACTATTTTATGTTTTAGTGAAAAGTTTTAATTCCGCACTACTTTTCATTATGTATATGCGATGAATGATATGAATGAGGCTTGTCTTAGAACTCTGAGAGTTCGACGACGCCGGTCGCAATCCAAGATTGCACCCTATCTTCTAGGGTATGGTCTCGGGTTGTGTCAAAGTTGGTATCAGAGCATAGGTTGGTGAAAGTAGTATTAGGTATCAAAAAGTCTCATCAAGTCACGTCTAGTAGAGTCTTGACCATCGGTGTGAGTCGCGACACATCTATGGGCGAGAGGCTATAGGACGATAGAGTTTCCCTTCTTTTCTATTCCTATATCGTGCGGTAGAGTAAATGTTATGATTATCCTTCTTATGAGTTTCCTTGTGTTTGCTAGGAGATGAATACTAGAAGGATGGCCGCTAGAAGATGGAAGAGGAGAGGGTGAATGAGGAAGTTCTTCCCAAGTTGAGCAAGTTGAGCAAGGTGCTCAAGGTGAGCAAGGTGTCCAAGGTGGGCAAGGTGATGAAGTGCCTCCCCAAGGTGATCATGTTCCTAATGTGGATGGAGGTGATGAGGTGCCGGAGTTGTCTAATAGGGTGATTGGAGAAGCTTTGAGGGCTTTGGCTCAAGCCGTGACTACTCAAATCAATTTGAGTATGGTGCCTAGGGTGATGGAGAGCACTATGACTTCTAGGTTGAGAGATTTTGTGAGGATGAATCCTCCTATTTTTCTTGGCTCTAAGGTGAATGAGGATCCCCAAGAATTTCTTGATGGTGTGTACAAAGTGTTGAGTGCTATGGGGGTTACATCTAGGGAAAAGGCGGAGTTGGCTTCATACCAATTGAGAGATGTGTCTCAAATTTGGTACACTCAATGGAAGGACAATAGGCCGGAAGATTCGGGTCCTATTGAGTGGGAAGAGTTTAAGGGAGCTTTTCTTGGCAAGTACTTTCCCCGAGAGAGAAGAGAAGTCAAGGTGGAGGAGTTTATTAATCTCAAGCAAGGCAATATGAGTGTTGAGGAGTACTCTTTGAAATTCTCGACATTGTCTAGGTATGCTCCTTCTCTTGTGTCCAATCCAAGAGATGAAATGAGTCGCTTTTGTACCGGAGTAGCCGATTTGGTGAAGGAAGAATGTCGTACCGCTATGCTTCATGATAATATGACCTTATCTAGACTCATGGTGTATGCACAATCTATTGAGGAGTCTAAACTTAGAAGGATGGCTAGAAGTTTGAAAAGGGGTGTTGCTAGTGATCAAGAGCAACCTAGGTTCAAAAAGAGGATTCAAACTCAAGATGGACCTAGAGTTCCTAAGAAGAAGTTTGAGAAAGGAGGTGGTTCTAAGGATAGCAAGCCTACTTGTGCAATTGTGGCAAGAGTCACTATGGTGAGTGTTTATTGGGTACCGGTAGTTGCTTTGGTTGTGGAAAGGATGGGCACAAAGTGAGAGATTGTCCAAACATTGCTTCTAGGAAGGAGGGCAAGAGAGTTGAGCCTAGTGTTCCAAAGGATGATGCTCCAACTAAGAGGCGTTTCTATGCACTCCGAACTAGAATTGAGAAGTCGGGTGATGGTGATGATGATGTTGGTAAGTTCTTGTTTCTCTTTTGATAATATGAGTTCCTTCTAAGTGGGGGAGTATGGTTTGTAGATGGGATAGAAGTTCTTAAATTGTTGCATGTGCATGATGTTTAGGAGTTTTGTTGAAATTGAATTTCATTTACTTCTTGCATTGTGTGATTTATGAAGCTTTGAGCATGTTGTATGATGTGTTTACATGATGTTATCTTGCATTCTAGCATGTCTATATAAAGAATTGCCTAAAGATTGCATTTTTGGAAAAGTTGCTAAAATCACTGCTTCTTAGTGAACTGCTCACTGTAATTTTTTTGAGAAAATGACTAAGTGATTCTTTGGTCTAAAATTCTTGTTATGTGGTTAGAACTGATGTATATGAGTATGATGTTGAATATAAAATGAGTTTTTGCTATTTGGATTGAAGCATGTGAGTTTTGTAGCATAACGAGTTATAGAATTGTCTTCTAGTTTCTTGTTGTGTTGTGAATCTCTTGATTATGTGAAATTGATGATTTCTTCTTAATATGTGTTGTATGGCTTGGTTATGTGCTTCTAGTTGAATCTCTAATCTTGGAAGTGTTCGGAGAGTGGCAAGTGTCATTCGAGGACGAATGTTGTCCAAGTGGGGGAGATTGTAGACCTTGAAAATAGCTTAAGTGCTCTAGAGTCTAACATGTTGGTCTTAGTGTTCTAAGGTCCTAAATGTGTTTAATATGTGGTATATAGGCAGTAGCTAAAGTATTAGGGGTGTTGGAAGTCAAACGTCAAGGGATGACTAAGACGTTTGACGACTAAGTCTCCTAAATGTCTAAAATGTGGTTCTATGTGTTTATGTGTGTTTATGGTGTTTTAAGGTTCTAAATAGAGTTATTATAGCATGTATAGGCAGTGGTTAAAGTTTCGTGAAGTTTGGAGTTCAAACGACAAGAACGTCCAAGGCATTCGAAAGATGTGCCTTGAGTCGACCTTGTACGTCTAGGCGAGTTTCGTCGAGTTTTATGTGTTCGTTTTGGTTGAAATTCATGTGAGAGGTGTTAAACTCATATATGGTCATGTTTAGGTTGGAAAAGTCCTGGAAATTATCCCCAAGGACCATCAAAGGGTCCTTGAGGAAAGGACCCAAAATCTGTTGGCAGACTGTCCCAGACAGCCTTTGCGACGGAGCTTGCGACGGATTGTCATGGCTGTGACGCCCCGTCACAAGGGTTCCGTCGTGGGGGACTTGTCAAGGGTGTAGGGGGACCCTTGGCAAGCCATAGGAGCTGGAGATGGAGGTCCATGACGGACCGTTTCACCCGTGACGGTCCGTCACAGACAGGTCGTCACAAGCAAGTTCCTGCGCAGATTTTTCTGCCAAGTTAGGGGTGAACTTGTAAATTCACCCCATGACTAAATAAGAGTGTGGACGGTTTATTAAGGGTATTTGGGTATTTTAAAGGAGTATATAAGTGTTTAACACTTAGAATAATTCATTCTTCTAAAATCAAAACCCCAAAGTCCCTTAGAAAACCCAAAGACTCCATTGAAGTCCAACTTGAAGGATCAGCTTGGTGTGGCGTTTTGAAGGAGAATTCTTCATCAAAGTGAAGGATTATCATCCTTAAGGTATGGCTTTGATCCTTGAAACTCGTTTCATCAAGGAGCCAACTTTCAAAGATGTTTTCAAAGCTTTCTAAAGAGATTTGTCCTATTTCGGATTTCTACCATGGGTTCTTGCATAAATGATTTCTAAACATTGAATTATGATCTAATTGATATTGTATTGATAATTTCAACATAAATTACCTATGAACCCATGTGAATTGATGAACCCTAGTTTTGACTACTTATTGGGTTACTTGATATTAAGCTTATGTTGATGAATTGTTGTGTAGTTTCTTATGGGCTTTCTAATGATATAAGAATTGTGTTCAATTGATATGTAATTGATATTATATTGTTAAACCTAGATTGAATTGATGTAGATTCATTGAGTTTTATGGTTATTGCTTTGAATTGTTGTTCATGGCCATGGGTAAGGGCCTTGTGATGTTAAATTGGTTGATTTGGCATTGAATTGAGGTGTGGATATGGGGATGAAGGTATGCTGCCCCGTTTTCTTTAATTTGATATTAATTATACTTTGATTCTATGTGATTGGTATGGTCCACTTATGGTGGCGGTGTTATGTGAATTGATGTGGCCTTGTCGGCGTTACTTTATGCAATATGATGATCATGGCCTTGTCGGCATTACTTGAAGTATATGATGATTATGTGATGTATGATAATGTCTATCTATATGTGAAAGTATATGTGTTCTTATATGAAGTTATGTTAGGTTATAAGATGTTATTCCTAAGTACTTCTAGAATGACTTGTATTGTATGTTAAAGTGAAATATGTGGTGTCTTGTTTAGGTAGACTTATGTCCCTTGCTTGATGCTTTATGAATATTATTATGTGATGATTTGACTTAGTATGTTAAGAGTCTTGAATAATATAAGTGAGACGTTGATGATAAGAAGGTCAATGTTATGTGGAACCTTGTACTTAGTGGCGAGGTTATGAATTGTGAAGTAGTTAGCCGTAATGGTATCCTTCATGTTATGAGTGATGGACTTAGGGATGGTTGGCTGGAACGGCATCATATCATACCTTAGGAAAGTCGCAATGAGCTTCTTGTCGCTAAAGTGAGATATGCCCTAGTGGAACTTGCTTTGGTACGGTGAATGTAAAGGAGGTCGTGAACTAGATAAGGACCTATTTATGTGAACCTTGATGTGAACTAATCTATGAGAAAAAGGCTAGCACCGAGTGAGTATGGTAAGGGAAGTAATTCTAGTGAAGACGAGACTAGATTGCAAAGAACCTTCATATTCCTTAACCATGTGCCTACATGGGATGTGTCCAAGTTCTACCATTGGCAAGTAGAACAACCTCATCGAAGTAGGATAGAACTTCGGATTCCATGTCTTGCTACCATGGTCTATGTCGGTTATTGCCTATTCTCATCATGTGGAATACCTTTTAGCATTAGATAAGTTTATGAGGTTTAGGTGGTGGTATGGGACGCTATCTAGACATTGCACAATAGACTTTGAAGGTGTTATGTGGAGTTCCTAGGTCTTGTCCAAAGACCATTATGTGATCCATTATGTGAGTGTCTTATGTGATGATTTATGTGAGTGTCTTATATGATGTATGAGTCTTAATGAACTAATGAATTAATGAACTATGTTAGTAACTATGTAAATGGTTGAGTACCTAATCTAAGTGACTTAAGCATTCCTTAGCTAAAGTATGAGGAGGACATGAAAGGATGGTCTCTTCATGTCTTATCTTTGGAAGTCTTGAGGATGACTCTAGTTAGGGAAGTTGGTTAATCTTGTTGACATGATCTAAACCTTAGGAAGTCTTAAGGACTATTTAGGTAATCTTGGAGAGGTCATTGCACTATGGAATATCTTCTTGATTTACTTAAGTAGGTCTTTTGATAGGCTTTGGAAGAGAATGTCTTCTAATTAAGTGTGGTGTGTTTAGTGAGAATGATTCTATTTAAGGTAGTCTATAGGATCTCTTGTGTGTGTGTGAAAGGGATTGTATGGGCGGTCGCTCCACACTTACTCAAGTGAACTTAGAATCACCTTTGGTAGAGGAATCTTACATAGATGTTATGGTTGTTTTCTAAGTATGTATGTGACTCATCGTAGGTAATCTTAAGGGTCGTTTAGGCACATCTAGAGAGGGTGTATGGGCGGTCTCTCTTTGTGTGACTTAAGTGAATCTTAGGTTGAGTTTAAGTGAGGGAATTACATGCTAGGAAGACTTAGGGAAGGTTGGACTTCACTGTAACAGTGAAGGGACTTACTGTACAGTGAAGTGACTCACTGTAAAGTGAGCTTTAAATGCTATCTTTGGTTTAATGTTATCTTATGTGTTTCTTAATTGATAAATGATGTTCTTATGTTTAAACTATGATTTCTAAATGAAAAGATGCATATTTCCAATAAAGTCCGTTTTCATGATTTTTATGCATATAGCCATACTTAGTACATGTGGTTGTACTAATTCCATGCTTTATTTTCTATCTATAGTCCTTGGTAGGTAAGGGAGCTTGGAGAAGAAGACTTGGGCATTAGAAGAATCGTCCGAGTAGAAGAGTTCAAGTATGTCCTCATTGTTTCGAGGGCATATATGTCGTTTTATGTTTCTTTTATGAAATATTGTAATAAGACTATGTTAGTTCTATTTTTCGTATTAAAGTACTCTTGTGTCGTAAGTTGATGAGATTGAGACTTAGTATTTCTATATGAAAGAGTTTTAAAGACTATTTTATGTTTTAGTGAAAAGTTTTAATTCCGCACTACTTTTCATTATGTATATGCGATGAATGATATGAATGAGGCTTGTCTTAGAACTCTGAGAGTTCGACGACGCCGGTCGCAATCCAAGATTGCACCCTATCTTCTAGGGTATGGTCTCGGGTTGTGACAATACCCCAATGGGTGACTCTGTAGTTGCAAAAGAGTCTATAGGAGATTTCCTGTGATGCTGCCCAATAGAGTTACTCTTGTTGATTTTGGTAGAAATTGACATTTTTTATTTTGACATCATCTTGGGTATGGATTGGTTCCATGATTGTTTTGCTTCAATAGATTGTAGAACAAGGGTAGTGAATTTTCAATTACCTAATTAACTCATTATAGAGTGGAAGGGGGGAAATTCTTTACCAAGGGGTCAAATCATTTTTTGTTTGAAGGCCTGTAAGATGATAGCGAAGGGTTGTTTATACCATGTGGTGAGGGTTAAGGACCTAGAATGTGAAATTCCTTCTATTGAGTCAGTCCTATAGTAGAGAATTCCCCGAGGTTTTTCCTAATGACTTCCAGGAGTTCCTCCCGAATGGGAAATTGACTTTGCATTGATTTATTACCGTATACGAATCCCATTTCAATTCCTCATATAGGATGGCTCTGGCTTAATTGAAAGAGTTGAAGCTCCAACTCAAAGATTTACTAGAAAAGGGTTTCATTCAACCTAGTATTTTCTCCATGAGGTGCTCTGATCTTGTTTGTTAAGAAGAAGGATGGGACCTTAGAATGTGCATTGATTATCGCCAACTCAATAAGGTCACCAGAAAGAACAGGTATCCTCTCCCTAGAATAATGATCTATTTGATCAACTCCAAGGTGAT
>JAJJBR010001012.1:0-47641 GCA_022817965.1 Solanum lycopersicoides
TGATTGAGAACGAGTTATATAATCGTAGAATAAGTTATTTCAGCAAGCATGTATATGGGATATAAATGGTGGGATAAATAATTTGGACTTGCCTAATAACTCCAACTAAATCGCTTAGATTTATAATACATTATATCTCACACCAAATGATTCGTCAAATTCAAAAGAAGAGCCTATTAGTAAAAGCTAAAAAAAGAATGTATTACAAGATTGTATCTGCAAAATGCAGAAGAGAGCCTCATCTTTGTTGCAGAAGAAAAAAACTTATGTACAGCCAAAAGGAAAAGTGGACTCAACAAAAGAATGATAGTAACTATGTAGTTGTGCTAGCCTCCAGTGTTGTGCTAGCCTCAGGGCTTTCTGTTGTCCAATCGCGCATAACTTTACGCCTTTCTTCATCCCATTTAAGAATTTCCCTGGTGTATTTAAGAGCTCCATCAACACTATCAGCCTCTAAAGCAGTTAGCTGTGAAACAAACAGTTTTCGCTCTGTGATGGAATTATATAGGCGTTTAAACTTCACAGCTATGTAATGATAAGCACGTTGAGCCAACGAGGGGTTGTTGTTGTTGGTTTTGCTGTTGGGATGACGACTGATCACTGGATTGAAGTCCTGAAACCATTCGCATTCAGAAAGGGGAAATTCTTCAATTATTTCCTCTAGTATGTCAAACTTGTTCAATAGTAAGAGGCAGTGTTTTTGGGCAAAAGCTGGATGACTGACGATGTTCTCAAAGAGCCTCTTGCTTTCCATCATCCTGTTTGTGCAAAATCCATTGTAATCCTCTAGATATTCGGTGTACTCCGTCAAGGAAACACAAAAGATGACAAGGTCAACATCTTCAAACATCTCCAACCACTTGCAGTTTTTCCCTATGCAGCTCGCGTGTACTCTTATTAGTTGGTACCTACATTAGAAAAAGGATGAGTTGATGGAAGAGAGCTCGCAAGTGCTCTTATGAAACTTATAACTTGGAGAGGGAGAGAGAGAGCTGACTTCATGGAGGATGAATGTTGATCAACTGTCTCCATGTAACTATCATGAGTTGGATTAGGGAACGAAAATTCCATGGACGCTACACCATTGGATGAAGTAATTCCTTCAGCATATAACTTATCCATATCAGAAGGGTTGTAGTCTACCTTAGAAATCTCAACAGCCTACGAAAGAAAATAATCATGTAAGTTGTAGATGGAAACAAAGAACAGAAAAGTGATGTCCTATCAATCCCTAACTGAGAATGAGGCATAAGACATTAACTTACATGGTCTAAGAAATAATTGGCCACTCTCGGAAGCATTTCTAGCTCATTTCTCCGCTGATATGTGGCCTGAAATGCTTTATGCTTCCATAACTCCTCAACTACGGCTGAGTACTCTCGAGTGGCAGCAGGAAAAATGATCTCCAAATTTCCTAACATCATAGCTTGAAGAAGCCAATCTGCAAAGTTTTTCAGTCTAGGGCTGATGGAATAGACATTCTCTTCTTCAATCTCTTCTTCAATCAGATCTGGAAGCGCTGTTAGCAAAGATGATACTCAGATACTAATGCTTGATACAATCAAATGATTTCACAGATACAAGTGATTTGAAACAAAAAATTTACAGTATACTTAATGAGAACTTAAAACTCTTTGTACTCTTTGTGATAAAAATACAACACTTGTGAAAATCATGTTTATGATTTGTATCTCAGAAGCGAAAGAACTCAGAATAGTAAATAACATAACTATAACAGCACTAGATCCACATATCAACAGTCTTTAAATCGTTGACATCTACATCTTTAGGATTCTATATATCAGTCTTTATACTGCTCAATTGCTCAAAGTTAATAGTTAAGGTAATGCAGACTTAAGTGGACAAAAGGAGGGTTATGAGGAACACGTGACGTTGCATTTCTAAAGAGGTAGAGACAAAAGGTAACAGAAAGCTCAGTTCATACGGAGGTCAGGAAGAACTATAAAATTCTATACCTGAAGGGCCAGGTTCATCAAGCCGTTTTTTCCTCATTTCAACACGGTACTCCTCTTCAAATCTTTCACGTCCTTCGAGGAGTATAGCAATATATCTATATAAATTTCTTTGAATCGTGTATGTAATGTTCTGATGCTCTTCTTCTGAGAAAGGAACGTGATATACAATTTTGGCCTGAAGTAGAAATAAATGTCTGTCTTAGCAACATATGTTATCAAGAATCACTCATCCTCTATACATTTTAGGTGATATAAATGCACTTAATCAGAATACATACATCTTGATTCAGAATATTTTAATTAATTATGTGATCAAATCCATTACTTGGGTTCTTATTAGCATAAGCCAGGATGGTAACAACCCAACAGTTGCAGTTTTGACTTCATTAGTAACCACATCATGCATTCTATTTGCGATCTAGCATAACTATGTAAGTAACCAGCTTATACATGTGATTCCGATGAATAAACCACACAGATTTAGTTAAGCTGGCTATCAACTGAGAACCCAAAGAAACATAGAGAAATGTCTTCCTTTTAAGTGAAATGTTCCACCCATACTGTACCTGTTTGAACAGAGTACTTGTTCCCGATTGATCACAACCAGCAAGAAGTAGTTTATTCAGTTTTTTGCTAACTGTGCTGCAAGGGTCACCTGCATCCAATCCACTTCCAACTTCTTCACCAGAAGAATTTGCAGACACAGGAGGAATAGGCAATCCCAAAGCATGGCAAAGCAGCTTGTGTGTAGTCTGTAAAAAGATCACGATTATCAGAGAATGTGAGAAAAAGTAGGTAAACTGGTCAAAAGAAATGAAAAGATGAACAGAAACCAACCTTGTCCCATATTTTTCCAACTACATTGTTCATGCCCTCTTCCTGGCAGGATCCGTCAGCACTGAGCCAAAAACAAACGTTTCCTTCACAGTTTATTCCTGCCAGCTGAAATGATTTGACAACATGCTAAGAACTCCAACCGCAAGCATTCATAATTTCAGAAGGCTTAAGTAGTTCAAAAGTCAAACCTTCAACATATACAGCTCTAATTGTGTAATTTCTCGATTGTTTATCACAATATTTGTGTTTCCCTTGCTAGCATCTTTCTTAATTGTATCACCAACAGCTAGTTGGGGAGAAATTATCTGGCAGGGCTTATGTCCCTCCTGTTTTATTAAGCCAAACCAAAAAAAAAAATCAGGCAAACAACAATATTAATAAGTCAATGCCAAACAATGAAAGTAGGATCTAATTAACACTTACCTTTCCCCATAATCCAGACACCTTGTCATACCAGTACTTCCCTGGTCTCAACTTCTTTGGTGGATATGCACAGCTTTGCAAGTCGAACAACTCTCTAAGGGAAAGACGTTTCCCATTCACGCTCACGAGATGGGGTGGAAGCTGATTAGCTTGACATAACTTCTCCAATTCCATAATCTCATCAATTTGCCATTTACTTAACAGCCTCTTAAGCATTGCAGAACACTTGCCTAAAGAATCTCGCTTTGATTCATTAATACGGTAACCAACGCAAGTAATACACTTTCTTCCTTCCGTCATTGCCCCCATTGCTCTCAACACACAATTGATACAATACTTTGCACCACAAGCTATGCATACTTCCCTCTCAGTGAATCGTTTCCCTTTATGACACCGGAAACACTTCTTGGAATCACTGCTTACTATTGGTTTTTCGGGAAACATTCCTGGCTCCTCTTCATCACTGTCGGAAGAAACATCACTTGATTGAGTTTCACAGAAAGTTACAACAGTTCTGCAACCTTGGTTGCCAGCAATTTCATCAGCATAATCCTCCGCCTCCTCACAAGACAATACTTCTAAGGCAACATCTGGAGAGCTCAAAATTGATTCCTCAGATTCTAAGGCAACAGAGTTCGGATAACTCACAAATCTTACTTCTTCCTTGCATTCATCTACTAAGTCCTCAACATCCGAACTTCCTGACAGTTCTCGGGAGTTATCATGACTGTCAGAAAATCCTAAGGTACCAGAACTTTCAATTCCATCTGATCCTCTATAGGCATGATCATTCTCAACAAATTCTGATTCTAAATCCGACTCCTTTGACTTCTGATTCTTGATTAATTTGGAATCACTCTTGACAATTGGTTCAATAACTGGTAGTGACAAATTTCTACTCAACATAGCTGCAGTAGCAACTACTGAGGCAGTTGGAATCCGGTGTACATCAACCGGAACCACCTGAGGAATGTCATAACTAACAGGAGGACCAGAATACTCCTCAGCAAAGGAGTATTCTACATCAAACTCCTCATGATTATTCTCCTTTTTTGAGGAAGAAACAGGGAAAACACTTTTCAAGATTGCAGCCATACTTGTTAACTAAGTCCTAATCTCAAAACCCCATTAACCACAATCTGATTAAAAGATAGAAACTTACTTTACTCCTAGGCTTCTACCTAAAAAAGGGTAATCAAGTGATGATTTACACCCCAGAAAAAAACCTGTTTCTTGATATAACCAGAATCCAAAATGCAAACCCCTTTGCTCCTTCCTGTTTTGGGGAAAAGGGATAAATAAAAGCTTAGAAATAGAAACTGAAAAATACAATGATTACAATATAAGGAGTATTTGAGCCTTACCAGTTAAAATCTCCAAGAATCCAAAAAAGGTTCTTGAAAGTTGTGTCAACTGATGATTACAAGCCTAAAAACCTGATTCTTGATAATACCCAAATGCCAAAATTTAAACTTTTTTTGATTCTTTACAGTTTTGGGCGGTATAGAACTAAGACTAGAGAATATAATGTGTTCTTCTGGACTTCAAACTTCAGTCATAACTCTTACCAGTAGAACTTCCAAGACTGGAGACCACAAAAAAAGTCTTCCAATTCTTTTTGCGTAGACCATTTCAACTTCTCAATTCATCAAAGTTATACTCTTTTTTTATTATTATTGATCAACGCGTTTAGTAAACATTTCCAAGAAATAATGTATAAAAAATGATCAACTATTACTGAGGCTGATGGTTGCCTCATTTTTGAACTTTGAATTGGTCCAAAACATTGAATTTTTTATTTTTTTTTTGACAATGAGGGTAGGAATGTGAGGGGTATTTCTGACAATTGATTTGAAATTTTGGCGCTGTTGCTGTTTGCATAGCATCAGCAAATCAGGTGCATGTGAACAAGAATTGGAAAATTGGGGTCTGAGTAATCCTAGATTAGGTGAAGTCCATCTTTCTTAAATATTTTTACTAATCAAAGTTGAAAATAATTAATCTCAATGACAAGTGTGTTTTATTAAGGGAAAAAGGATAAATATACATCCGAACAATCATAAATGGTATATGTAAATATCTTCCGTTATACTTTTGATACATTGGTACCCCCAGTCGTCAAAAAACTAGTTCGAGGATATATTTGTCATTTTTTTCTTTTATTAGTAAAGTTGTTCAAGTCTTTCGTTGTTTGAATGTTGAGCAAACAGCAATCACGTTGTTGACCCGGCGATTAATTAGGAACCACAAGTCTTGAGTCTTTTTCTTTATTTTTCTTGAGTTAATTGTAAGTTCCTTCAAGGTCAAATAACAACATGATACTCATATAGTATCAGAAGGATATTTGGGCCAGGTAATCGCATAAAAAAGAAGATATGAAAAGAAATATCGTAAAAAAAAAGTCATGCTGAAAATAATGGAGAAAAGAACAATAATAATAATGAATAATGTGATAATCTAAGTAGAAAGTAATAAAAAAAAAAACATGAAATAAGTTGTAGGAGAGTAATAATAACTAGTCGATGCTCAATTACCTATTCAATGTCTATAATAATGTTCAAATACATATCATTACATTTAGGATCATGTCTTCGATAAGTTGTAGGTGTGTTATGTCATGTTTAATCTTCTCTCTCCATTCTAACACGCTTGCTAGGACATTCGAGTATGCTTACACATCCATTGCAGTATTTTCATTTTTATTACTTTTATCTTCTTATAGATGAAAGTTTAACTTGATTGATCAACACTCTACCCATATACATAGCTTATTCTAATTCAATCAAGTTAACAATAAAAAAGTTGAAGTAAATTACACCAAAACCGCAGCTAGTGTAAGAATAATTTTGACAAATACTAAATCAACACCTCTCTCTCTAGCTGTAAATGACAAATACTAAATCAACAACAAAGATCCTTAAAGGTTACACTGGATTTTGAGATTAGAGGTATTAAATGAATGGATAGATTGATTTAAATGAGTTGTATTAATAAATAAAGCAGTTAATAATTGTTTAAAAGTTATTTGGATGAAATGAATTAAAATGCGGATCAAAATTTGATTCGCCCATTTCTTACTATATTTTTTAACAATTTTATTTGTTAATTTTATGGTTTTTTTTTAGTACCTAATAAAGCTATTTTTTTTTTCTTATGATTATAGATAATATATCAATTTATTTATTTTAAAAAAAAAGTCTTTTTTAAAAATATCTTCACAAGATTTATCATTGATCAATTTGAGTTAGATATTCGATTGTAATGAATTAAGTTAATCAATGTACGAGTCAATAATCTGTCAGACTTGAATTCATTGAATGAATTATGATTTTATGGATTAATTTAGCTCGACTTGGGTCAAGTACAGCAAAATCTATTTAATTTTTTAATTGAAGACAATTAAAACAAATTACTTAAAAACTTTAGCCATGGATTGATCCCAACTCCATATGAATATCAACAAGAATGTCACACAAATAGATATTGGGCCAACAAGAAACTATAGGGCTAGAAACGTTAATTTAGGATCCAAACGTACTAGTTAAAAAGAACAACGGGTTAACAACTAGCTAGCAACGTAATTTGCAAAATCTGCTATCCCCTCATCTTTGTGCTATGTTCTAGTATATCATGTCCTACTTCTCTAGTCTAGTATTCATAACTATCTTATTTTCACTACTTCAATTATAATTTCAATTTGATTAATATTTGTCTACACTTATCCGTCCAAATGATCAAGTTTGATATCAAACAAGGAAATTAGCCTAGGATAATTGAAGGCCAACAAAAGGAATCTCAATCTAAGCCCAATACAAAAAGGATAGTAGGCCTAAGACTAAAAAGGATCCGAAATAGAAGGCTTGTGAAAGACATGAAATTGAAGCCCAAGACTAAAAGGGTCCTCATTTTCCTTTCAATATTCGTACCTACCTTGTGTTTATGCGTGTGTTTTGTTTTTTTAACAATAAAGTTATGATTCTAATAATATATGAAGAATTTAGATGATGGAATCAAAATTTTCAAGATTGCTGTAAACTTTAACGTAAGATGTGGGATAATATCATCTACTAATTAGGAAAGGGAGAGAAAATTAATAATAATTTATGGACAAGATAAATAATATCAATTTGTATGTATTAAATAATGTTATTGAGGACTTGATTCTCTATGTTAGGTGTACATTGCGCCTTTCTGCTATTAAAGTTAGCTTTGGGGCCAATATGCAATGGGAATTCATCGGCCAGCTAACGAACCATACAACGAACTATTATTAGAGTTGTTTTTATACTAGTAATTTAATTGTTTTAAAATAAATTATCTATCGCATTTAAAATTTACCGATATAATTTCTTAATTCACACTAGGGGTGGGCATTCGGTTCTTTGGTTCAGTTTAATCAAAATTCGATTCGATAGTTCGATATTCGATTTTAGAAATGTGTGCATCATATTTATACCAAACTAATATCGGTTCGGTTTTTCTACTTCGGTTCGGTTCGATTCAGTTCGGTGTTTTTAAATCGATTTTTCGGTGTGAATAAAAATAAAGTGAAAATATGATAAAGTGTTAAAAGTTTCATGTGCTTAATAAAAATAAAGAGAAGGTAAATATGCGAAATTATTTTTGATTTCTCCAATACCTGAATGAATAAAGAAGAGAGAAAATATAAGGACTCACAATGTGTGAAAAGGTACATAAACAGAATCTAACAAGCGTTTGCTAGTTGCTACAATTAACATAAGCTAACAAGTGTTTGCTACAACAATAGTTCCAAACTTAATTGTCATTATAATGTTATATTAGTAAAATAATTTTTTATTGTTAAGGGCTACCTGAAGTAAACAATTTAAATGAGTCATGTAAATATTTTGAGTAAGAAATGTATAAGTATTATTAATTAAGCAATATAATTAAATATTTTAAAATTCATTTAATATAACTTCGATTCTTCGGTGTACCATAGTTTGGGACCCTTGAACCAAACTCCAAACCAAAAAAACGAAAATAAAAAACCAATACCAAATCGAAGAATCAAAAAACCAACATCGAAGAATTAAAATAATTCGGTTCAATTTGATTTTTCAATTTATCGATAATTATGCCCACCTGATTCACACCTAATAAATTCAATACGACCAAGGTAAAAGTGGTCATTTTCTTCAAAGATCTTAATGATCATGCCCACCGGCCCTTTTCACCGGCTAATTAATTAAAGCTTATAGTTGACAAAATCTCATTCCTCCCTTCTTCTTTTCCTTTGAACTATTCCTTGTAAAATATTTGTCACATTTCTAAGTATTTCTCATCATGAACCAACTATTTTTTTAATGTTGATTAATTATGTTAGGCCATATTGAACTATAAATTACTCTAAAAGAACCAGAAAGTATGCCTTTCAACTTAATCTTTTCAAACATTGATCCTTTATTAGCAATTCTTTTGCTTTTTGTGTGTGCCACCACATCTTTAATTTATAGGCTCACCCAACTCTAGGTGGTCCTCCATCGACTAGACTTGTAAATGCAGGAATTAGAAACAAACTATACCTATATATTTTAGAGTTTAACTTATACAATACATTAAGGAATTAAAAAAACATGTACTATAGTTTTTATTTGATTAGTATAATTTAATCCGTTAAAAATAACGTCATGTCTGGTTTAACACTAAGATGTTCAATGAAATATATGCAAACGTCAGAGAATTCCTAAGAGAACGGGGACAACAATTATTGATACTTGCTAATATAATAAGAGATTTATGTTAGATTATATCTTTTGAAAAGTTTTTTAACCTAACAAAAAGGGCTTTAAGACTAGAAGAAAGCAAGCGCGAGAGAAACCACGAAACTACCGCTTCTATTTCCATATGATCAAAAGCTGAACTTCAGCTCTAGTTCTTTGCTTTGAGAATTTGCTTGTCTGTTTTACATCTCACTAAGCACACTTTTTCTTGGCTTTGCTTTTCATATTAACTAGTAGCACACATGTGAATTAAGACAAAACCTTTAAAATAGAATCTATCATTACTTAAACAATATACTTTTAACATTATATCCCTCAAAATTATTACGAGTTCTAAATAATCAAGCAACACAAGATAGAAAATTAATTACATGCCGAAGTAAAAACTTATTCATTAATTAAAAAAAGTACATTCAAAGACATTCCATTGGATGATTGAGAACTTTCAAACACATGGTTACTTAGAATTTACAACTTATACAAGACAATCATCAACCAAAATGTGGAAACGAGAAAAAGGAAAAATTAATAAATGTATTTAGAATAATGTTAATTCCTCTCTGCTTCAATATAACGTTCCTTAGTAATGAAGATTCTGCTCATTGGTCCCCCACCTACAAAACCGCCCTCTGACCGTTTTTTTTTTAACGGCACAATAAAAACACTTTTCACTTCGTGTGAAACGGAAAACTGTTTTTATACCACCAATAACTCAATCCCACACGGCAATTCACAGCCGCATCTCAACCTCCTACTCCGCAGCGCGTTCCCACCATTTCATCCATGTGCATTCTAGGCTAATCAAATTTTTAACTCTGAATTTTGAATTCGCCTTTCAAGTTGCATCATTTTTTTTTATATTTCCTCGAAACCACTAAAGCTGTTCTCCGATAGTCTCCAAACCTTCACGGAATTGTCCAAACTCCCGCTATACACTCTCCAATATTTGTCACTTCTCTTCTCCACCGGAGCTTCATCTTCGCTGTCATTGTCGCTGCCGTTTGAATCTTCTTCAACGGTCAAACACTTAACCGGGCCGTTGTGTCCTGTTAACACCGTTAAGCAACTGTGGATACCACCTTGTTCCCTTCTCCACACGCATATAGATTTATCAGCTGATCCACTCAATACCAAATTACCAGCAACAGCCACGCACAGCACCGCTAATTTATGACCTCTCAGTGCACCTCCGTACTCCAAAAAATGCTTTTGTCGCTCCCAGAAATTCACTAGTCCATCGGAGGATCCGGCATACACCTGTTGACACATAAAAATAATTAGACGTGCGTTCTGTCTAACAACATAAACTTTTTAAAATGAAATAATTAAGTAAATAAAAGTGTGCTCTTACCGTTGCTGCTGCAGCGTTTACAGCCAGTGATGTCACAGCATTGTCCTGTTTCAACAGTGTTTCCACAAGAACATGCTTTGCGTTATTCCCAACTAATTCCCTTCTCCAAGCTTTAACCGTTCCATCCGCTGATCCAGTGAAAACCAACCCGTCAAATCCAACGACGACTGAATTAATTGCATCTTGATGAGCATTAATTGATTCAATACATTTCGAATCCGATAATCTCCAAACTTTTAGTGTTTTATCCCAAGATCCAGAATAAAGCAATCCTCTCTCTTTATCTAAGCTCATACAAGAAACAGCATCAAAATGCTTAATCCAAGGAACATTCCGATTTCTTCTTACTTCAACATATGCTTTAGGATTAATTGAACTCTTTAAATAATCTCTAACGGTAGGTAAACTACCAACACGTTTATATGCTTTTCTTTTTTTGCCTAAAAATTTCCATACACGAATTTTACCATCTTGATGACCGGTGAATATTTTATCTCCGTAAACAACAATGGCTTTTACTAATCCGCTTTGACATTTGAACCCAGAATATTCCTTCAAGTTCTTCCAAACTCGAATATTTTTGCTGTCTGATCCGGTATACAGCAAATCACCAGATGCAGCTAATGAATATATATGGCCTTCTTCTCTAACAAGAGATCCGATTAAACCATTTTTGCAGTCGCTGGATTCTGATTCTTCAGAGGAATCGAGTAATGGTTGGTGAATCCATGGAGATTTTACATAAGGCGAAGCAGATTGGTTCCATGGAGACATGAAGTAATTTGGGGAATTGTTAGCAGTAGTGTTTGTGCCGTTAAACGACGACGTTCTAGGTGGACTGGGTGCAGAAGATGCATTGCTGCTGCGAGCGGAATTGTTACTGCTTTCTTCGTGGTCACTGATTGGATCGGAGTACAAAAGGGTACCGAATTTTGTTCTTCGAAAGCTTTCTTTCTGTAGCAACATCGCTCCCATACTATTATTTTTTTTCGTCATTTTTTGTTTAACAAAGATGAATTGAATGATAGTATGTATGAATTATTGTTGATTTGAATTTTTTTGTAGTGAATTTGGTTTGTAATAAATGTGAATAGTGTGAGAATTGAGTAATGGAAGAATGAGAAGAAGATTGTATATGGAAATAATGGAAGGGGAAGGTGAGAGATATATAAGCAATGGGAGATGGGGGGTTGATTGTGGGGTAGGGGGGTAGTAGGGGGAATGGTAGAGAGACGCGTGGGAGTATGATACGTGAGGTTTAAGAAGTAGGAAAACAAAAAGTACGCCGAGTCGAAATTTTCACTAAAAAATTTAAACACGTAAAATTTAAACAAGCGAAGAAGCATAGAAGATTCGAAATCTAATGCGTATACGTAAATTTAGTTTCTCTATATAATGTACTTTAGATGAATCCTTTGCGACATAATATATAAACATGACCCTTAGCTTGACATCAGCTTGACAACAATAATCTTTAATTTTGGAATCATAAATATACACTTAAACTTGTATAAAAATAAATGAACACATTCGTCCTACATGAAACTCTAAATGACAATTTTGTGACCTATATGACATCCTACGTGTATTATGTTACGTGTGTATCTACTAGTTCAATTTTATTCAAGTTTAATTGTCTATTTGTGCACACTCAAAATTGTATGCATAGTAACCGTTGAAGTCAAGTTAAGAATTATGTTTATGTATTATGTCGATAGTTTGCTCTCACATGACTCTGCTGCCTCTAATGTCACGTAATTCTATTTGGATTGATTTGAATATGAAAGCTCATAATTGTCGACTTATTTCATTTACGGCTAAGTTATATACATGATATATGAAATATTTATGTAATTTATCACTTAAAAGGAAATTGTAAGCGAGTCTAATTGTATATGATATCACTAAATTATAGTTTTGAATTAAAAAGTTAATTTTATTGAAATAATAATTAAAAAAAATTATGCATAAACTTTATATTAGGAAAAATGAATTACGATCAGGTGCTTCTTTGCCTCTTTGATTGTTTAGTGTTTCCACGAGATGTTTTGTGCTTGTTAAGGAAACGTTGAATTCTAGAAACGGCAACGTGGAAAGATAGGGTTCCAATGTTGAATTTTAAAAGTAGAAATAACTAAGTTATTTTCGACATGTTTTTTCCTTCTTAGGAAATGGAATTACAGCTAATTGACTTTGAAATTTGGAATAGTGGGCTAATTACGGTTTATGTATTTTATTTACTCAAATTCTCATAGTCAGCTGTCGTTAATAGTCGTTTAATTACGCCTAATTATCTACTACTGCGATTTTCCAAAAAAAAGGAAGTACTATAATTTTTTCCCTTCATTTTATAATTTTTAATTACTATAATTAATTTAAAATGTTTGTTTCTATTATATAAGATTATACTCGGTTTGTTTCATTAAAATGAGCTCAAACCTTTTAAAGAATTGAGTTTCTCAATAGTAGTAATGGTCAATAAAAAACACTTGGTTTTTGAAAATTTAGTTCAATAAGAAAGCGTCAAATATAGATTTCATAATATGGATAGCTTGATGAATAATTTTGACCTTTATGAAATTTGTATGGAAATAGAATATAGTCAAATATTTCACATGAAAATTGTGCCGTACGTACATTTTGTATTGATTACTAAAATAATGTTACTGTATTCCCATTTGCCTCTTCACCTAATATTGGTATACATCGTGTTTAAAATATACTCCAATTGCAAGGTAAGGCTGCCAAAAGTTCAAGGTATTTCCTCAATTTCTATTTATCTGTTCATTTTTTATTTGATCTACGTATTAAGAAAATAATAATTAAAATAATGAATTTTTTATTTTATTTTTTATTAATTGATAAAATTATAAAATTAATTTACTCATTAAAGAGGTTCTATCTTTTTCAAAAACATTACAAGCTGAGGGTTTAATAGGTAACTTTTTTTTTAATCAAAAAATCATATATAGATATATAAGAAAATTTTAAGCTCGCCTACGTGGCGTTACTATAAACGAGAATTCCATTTTAATTATTTGTTCATAAAATTAACCTTCTCTTTCATTAAAAGTTGTGACTTTAATGAAGAGTTGCGATTTTTATGAAAAATTATGACTTTTATGAAAAGTTATGATCTTTCCAAAAAATTGCAACTTTTCCAAATACTAGTTGTAACCATTTCGATAAGGACAATAATCGTTTGTTCACATTGCTTTTTGTTGTCTATGAATAGAGGAATTTTCTTTCATTTTAAAATAATGAAAATCATGAACTACTTCTTCTTGTTTACAATCAAATATTTGTGTATTTTCCTCCTATTGAGTGACTCATTAACACTATTGCTTATGTTACAAATCATGGTATGTATTTTTATAGTCATTATTTTATGCTTATGTTATTAAGGATTGAGAATAAGATGTAATAATTTTCATTATTATGTAATCTTGTAGGTAAGATAATATAGTGTGTGAATTTTAATGACCGATAAATTTTAAATATTATTTTATAATTTTCAAAATGTTAAATTTCCACACAAAGTGTGGATAATTTTACTAGTAATAAATAAAAATTCAAAACTTTAGACTAGTAAAAAGAGATTGTGTTAATTGTTAATAATTCTTTAGAAGACTTTATTAAAAATTTTGAGTTTGCAAATTCAATTTTTTTTAAAAAAAAAATAGTTAAAATGAAGTGTTGAAGAAACACGTGACGGCGTTCGACTCCGGAAACGGTTAACTGGTGGGCCATATGTAACAGGGCAGCTGAACGAACGAAACGAATTGATGGGCCGTGTGAGCCCCAATGATATAAATCAAGCCGCCACGTAAAATTGCTCCTTATCACATTCATCTATTTGCCACGTACTGAAAAAAGCCCATGGGCCCAGATGATGTCAGCCTGATGCCCAGTACGCCTTTTATTATGTTGCCAGGTGTCCTTAAATTACGGCCAAAACACAAAAAGTATGCATTTTGCATCCAATTATTATCCAAGGAAGGGAAGAGGGGCTTCAAAGTTCAAATTATAACTGACACCTGTGGGAGGGGTTATGTTATTCTAATTTCGAGTATTAAATAATTTTATTTAATCAAAAAATTTAAATCTCGAATGTTGAAAAATATAAATTAAAATAAAGGTATTTTTTTAAAAAAAAGGAAAGTTTACATTGTTCCGTATGAAAGATGAATTTTATATGTACCTTTCGGGTTCTTGTATTTGACTTTAATTTGTTTAATGAAAAAGTGAAAAACTTTTTGAATGTTTGATAAAAATTCTACATCAAAACAACTTCCGTTTTATTAATTCTTTTGTTTGAGTATAGCTTAATTTCTTGGTTACGTTATTAATGCCACCTTTTTGTGTATATTAATTTATCAGTACACTTATGTTTTAGGTGACATGCATTTAAAACATGTTTTGTAATGTTAGCGTATACAACTTCTACTCGATGAATAAAACAAATTTAGAAGAATATAACATGTGGTTAATCACGTTCTTAATAAAAATGTGAAACAAAATGTTGTGATTTATAAACAAGAAAGAGTTTGCTTTCTTTTTCATGAGGTTTGGTTATTTGAAGTTCAAAGCTTGGCTGAAAATTAGGTTTGTGTTTGTCCATTTCAAGTAGTTGCCTATCTAATATACGTGGGAGCATATGAAATAAGCCCTTATTTATGAGTTTCCTCCTCTATTATTTAGGACTCTTGTCAATATCTTCCTTATAAAATAGGTTAGATATGTGAGACGTCCCGCCACAATGCCAGCTGATTTGCGTCCGGATGAGGGCCGGAAGGGTCTAGAGGTTTGGCAGAACGCTCTAGAGCCCCGTAGAAGGCTAGAGAATTCCGTAGAATTCTCTAGAAGGCGCGGCAGCCGTTCTAGAATAGTGCGGAGAATTCTAGAAGGCTTGAGACGTTTGGAGGAGCGGACCGTTCTAGAGTTGTGTAGAGAACTCTAGAAGGTTCTAGCCGTTGGAGGCATGTTCTAGAGAATGTGGAATTCTCTAGAACATGGACTAAAGTGTAAATAATTAGGGACTTGTAGAGTAATTTTTATTTACACTTAGGCCCTTAGGGAGTTGTATAAATAGAGGGGCCTTCTCATTTGTAAATCATCCATCCAACAATCCAACAAAGAAGTAATAAAGACTTCTTCCTCCAAAATCTCTCTCTAAGTCTTTCTTTAGCATTTCTCTTAGCGATCTTAGGCAAAAAGGCTTACTTGAGCTTGCAAGACTCGTGAAAGATTCGTGAGCAAGTTGTCAAGTGCCGCACGGTTCTTAGAAGATTCTCTAGGTCCGTGACGGAGTGGTATCAGAGCAGGCTAAGAAAATGGCTTCCGAAGGAGACATGAACGCTGCTAGCACTGCCAACGTCCGCCAGGATGGTAGTAAGAAGATCCGAAAGGGGAAGAGACAACAGAAGGGAAATGAAGAGATGCTGCCAGAGCCAAGCGAGGCGCTAACATCTCATCCACCTTCGACCGCCGGAGCCAGTGACGATGAAATGGGTGAGGAGCCCATAGACATCACTGCCGGAGAGGAATGGGTCGTAAAGGTGGAAACGGCGAGGAAGGCCGTAGAGATCTTAGGCCGGCGCATGAACGTAGCAGACGACAATTTCAAGACCCTTGAAGACTTCACCCTCGGGGAGACTGAATCCATCCGTAAGGAGTTGGAGTGGCGTCAGCAGGCGGAGTGTGAGATGAAGGAGGTCATCAGTTCCTTGGAGTGTCGGCTCATGGAGGCGTTGAGCGCGATTGAGACCATGAAGGCCGAGGTAGCAGCACTCAAGGAAGGTGCAAGGGTTGGCGGATCACCGTCGTTCGACCGGGAAAGGGAGGCCAGTGTCGAGGCTCCCAAGCCACCTATGTTCAGAGGCGTCCGTGACGCGAATGAGGTGGAGAATTTCCTATGGCACTTGGAGAATTACTTCAAGTGTAGTCGGGTGAAGAGCGACGAAGGTAAGATAAACACCGCTGTGTTGTATCTTACGGAGATGGCCATGCTATGGTGGAGGCGTAAAGAGTCCGACATCAAGAGGGGGACGTGCACCATCAATACGTGGGAGCAATTCCGCGAAGAGTTCAGGAAGGCGTTCTTCCCCAACAATGTCATCTATGAGGCGAAGCGCAAGTTTAGGGAGTTGAAGCATACGGGCAGCATACGTGCGTATGCGCGGGAGTTTACTACCCTGACGCTTCAGATTCCCAACCTCACGGATGAGGACATGTTGTTCCACTTCATGGATGGGCTGCAAACTTGGGCCAGGACGGAGTTGGAACGCAGACAGGTCGGGACTATTGATGACGCCATCACGCAGGCCGAAGCGTTGACATACTTCAGGCAGGAGATGCCTTCTAGTGCTGGAGGGGACGACAGAGGTAGTCATGATAATGGTGGGGGAGATCGTGGCGAATGCGAGGAGCAACGGCCACAACCCAAGAGGCAATGCGAGGAGCAACGGCCTCAGAGGCATGATACCTATAGGTCCGACGGCAAGAAGTCTGGAGGACATGGCAACACGGTGAGGAAGACACAGGTTGCCAAGGGAGATGGTTGCTACATTTGCGGTGGGCCGCACGGCTATAAGGAGTGTCCTGAACTGAAGAACCTTGGTGCTATCCTGCGAGAGCGGAAGGCTAAGGAAGCACAGGAGCAAGGTCAGGTTGAGGAGACCAAGCAGTTGGGACTGATAGGGCTATGCGGAGCTATCACCAGGCAACCACAGCAGTCGCCGAAGCATGCAAGGCCAAGGCGAGAGAAGCCAAGGCAAGAGGAGCAGAGGCATGCGGAACCCAGGCATGTGAAGCTGAAGGCATGCGGCGCGCAGTACGTCGACATCACGATCAATGGAAGACATGCTCGTGCGATGGTCGACACAGGTGCAGAGGTCAATATAATGACCAAGACGGCAGCAACGAGGTTGGGGTTGCGTTGTAGTCCAAGCAACGCCCAACTCAGGACGGTCAATGCACCACCGACTCCCGTGTGTGGAGAGGCGCAGGGAGTAAGCATCACGTTAGGCAAGTGGCAGGGGAAGACCGACTTCATTGTCGCTCCCGTGGATCTCTTTGACATAATTCTTGGGCAGGAGTTCTTTCGGCAGTGCCATGCCGTGATCGATCCTTTCCTCCAGAGACTCGTGGTCTTGGAGCAAGGAGGAACATGTATGGTTCCCATGGTGAAGGCATCGCAGACGGAGGGACAGGTCAGACTGACGGCCATGAAGCTCGAGAGGGTCGGCAAGGAGATAGGGAGGCAATCAGCAGCAGCCATTGCAAGTTCGAGAGAAGGTAATGGTGCTGAGAAGTCCATGCCGCTGTGCACGAAGCAAGTTCCACGAGGGAACGCTGTTGTGATGCAGGAGAAGCCGCCGAGGCGCTTGCCTCCGAGGAAGGAGGAAGTTCGTGAGACCGGGCCAAGGAAGATCGGGCAACAGCTGAGGGAACTGCTCGAGGGTATCGACCGAGTACGTGGATTGAAGATCGCACGACAAGACTCGGATGCCGAAGGAGCAAGGATGCGTCGCGGTCGCCGCATCAATAGGTGGGGGAGAGTGAGACGTCCCGCCACAATGCCAGCTGATTTGCGTCCGGATGAGGGCCGGAAGGGTCTAGAGGTTTGGCAGAACGCTCTAGAGCCCCGTAGAAGGCTAGAGAATTCCGTAGAATTCTCTAGAAGGCGCGGCAGCCGTTCTAGAATAGTGCGGAGAATTCTAGAAGGCTTGAGACGTTTGGAGGAGCGGACCGTTCTAGAGTTGTGTAGAGAACTCTAGAAGGTTCTAGCCGTTGGAGGCATGTTCTAGAGAATGTGGAATTCTCTAGAACATGGACTAAAGTGTAAATAATTAGGGACTTGTAGAGTAATTTTTATTTACACTTAGGCCCTTAGGGAGTTGTATAAATAGAGGGGCCTTCTCATTTGTAAATCATCCATCCAACAATCCAACAAAGAAGTAATAAAGACTTCTTCCTCCAAAATCTCTCTCTAAGTCTTTCTTTAGCATTTCTCTTAGCGATCTTAGGCAAAAAGGCTTACTTGAGCTTGCAAGACTCGTGAAAGATTCGTGAGCAAGTTGTCAAGTGCCGCACGGTTCTTAGCAGATTCTCTAGGTCCGTGACATATGTCTCTGCTCGAGTTTAAACTCAGGATACAAAATCATTTTTATAAAAGAGTGTTTTTATATTATTATAATATTTCTCGACATCAATTCAAATTTAATCAAATTCTAGCATAAACAAACATAGAATACCCTTATAAATAATTCTACAATATCTCAGTTTAGCATTACTTAATATTAATATTATTTTGCACATATATTATTTAATTTGTAAGGAGAATAAGGATGAGCTAAGCAGTATCTCACTAGTCATCACTTTATATTAATTATTAAGGTTATTAGGACAAGCTATTGACTTTGAGATCTTTAAAAAAAAAATTAGTATAATTTATTGATACACATCTTGTCTTAAGCTTCCAAATGGCAGGTATTATGCTTTTTTTTTTTTTTATTGTTATTATATTAGCTTAGTGATCTTATTATGGGGAAAAAAAATCATGACTTGCTTGTCAGCAGACTCAGCACCATAGATAACCTAATTTTTTGGTAAATTTGTCATCTTATTGGGAAACAATATTATTTTAATTTAAATCATTTTTCCTCTTTGACTCTTGATTATATACGTGGCCTAAATTAGAAAGTAAAATCACTAATCCATACTACAAGATAATTAAGTGAGTGACAAGTTTAAGAAAAAAAATAATTAGAGTGACTTGATCACGTATTAGAGATTCATGAGTAATTAACAATTAGCACAGAGCAATTTAAGGGATTACAAACAAAACAAATTAAAGTGCTTTGGAAATAATTAAGGATGATATAAACAAGAAAATGATATTCGAATATATAGTTTGTTGGGTATTTAGCAGCATAAAACTTTTTAAGCGGACATCTTCTTATTAAATTGAAATAAAACACTTTTTTATATACATAATTATTTTAATCGATAATTTGAACTAAATTTTTTTATTTTATAATTGTATACATGATATTCTTAAATTTGCCACGTACACCCCATTGTCCATATCACAATAAATTAAATATTTAATCTAATTTACACTTTAAAAGCTAGCTCGATAATTAAACAAATCTTATATTAATTTCGATTGTGTGCTAAATAAAATTGTATTTTCTATGAAAATTAATTGCTTATCCAAAAATATTCTAGGATAAAATGATTGGTTTGAAACCCTTTACGTGGCATTCTAAAAATACAGTAATTATTTTTTCAGTATTAGTGACTGACAGATTTCACTAAAATAATTCACAGAATTTGGGTTTCAATTTCCCCCAAAAAATCTTGTTTAATCTACTACCCATAATGAGTTAGTATAACTAAAGAATAATCGACAACAAACTAAACGACAAAGAATATATGAACATTTTTATATAAAACGACAATTATATTATTGTTGCTTTTTCTCTTGAAAGACGTTGAAATTGCCAACTCTGCATTTGTAGAAAATGATATCCCATACTTTATTATAACTACAAAGTACCAAGTCCCAATAATAATGGTCATAGGAATAGTAAATCTACACCACAAATTAAAATTAAGTCATGATATTTGGTGTCTTCCTCTTTCTAAGGGCTCCATGTTTGTCTAGTGATAGAATATGTTCCTAAATTATAGTCGTTCATTAATTTATGCCACAAAACATATAAGTGTTATTCTGAATTCATAATTTTATACTCGGACTAAAAAATATTTGAAAGTTTTGAACTCTTAAAATTTATACATCATATTTGTCTCTATTGTTGGATTATCCAATTGACCATATACATATGCTGCACGCACTAGCCAAAAAATTTCATTAATTAAGTTCAAATCTATATCTATAATCATAGCCAATTAAATTGAAGGGATATTTAAATTTTGAATTGTTGGTATGTATATTCAAGTCCCAAGACATGACGACTTTTGTTCAAGTTTATAAATATAAGCAACTTATCTAAAAAGTTAAAATATTTAAAATTTTAGATAATTGTATATATATATACGTATTTATATATTTAACAATTATATATATATATTTTATTTTTTAATATAATTACAAACTTTACCTAAAAGTTAGTGAATTCATCCGAACAAATAAATTTCTACCTAGCTCCACCGTTCTTAATGACTTTCAATAATACACTGTCAATAATCATATATAGTAATTTAATTATAATAATGCTAATTGAGTTTGTACTTAACTTTGATCTGTCTTGTCGTTGGGTATATCTATATCCCTTTTTCTTTTCTAACTATGATGAAAGTGCAAAAAGTGTAGTTCTAACATTTACAATAATTTTTTGTTATTTCTTTGTTTTCTTTTTCTCTTTATTCCTTGGGATCATGAATCGTACATATATAAAGCTCCAAAAAATAAAATATGATTATGATTTATGGAAGTTCCATTAAGCCAATCAAATTGTTAATACATGAACAATATAGTGTTTTTCACAAAATAAGAATGACATAAGCAAAATCTCATGACTTGTTTTGTAATTTAAAATTAATTATTGTTGCATTATTTTATTATTATTACTTATTAGATTATAGCTAGGGACAAGCTATTGACTTTAAGATCCTGCAGGTTTGGGCCACGTATCAATGCTTATCACTAACCTTGAATTTGAAATAATATATAGTATAAACTTAAACAAATATAAAATGACTATTTAAATTTATCCTAAGCTGCCTTCCAACCGTCTCAATGTTATGATTTTTAAATTTTATCTGAAGATCTTAGTTTAAATAGTTAATTAGCTTACTCTATCTTTTTATTTTATTTATTTTGTCGACTTGTCGGGAACTATGTAACTCCCATTTTTATATCTTTCATATTTGCTCATTACGTGGCCTAAATCAAAATGTAATTAGAATCAGCTAATTTCTATTGTTAATCATACTTAATAATGGATTAGTGATAGGTCATCAAATATTTTTAGTAATAATAATCATGTATGGTATCATCAAAATCTTTTCTATTAATTATAACAGCTAGTCTAATTTTGTAACCTAACTAATATCAATAGTATTGCCAAATCTTCTTACTGAGTAATAATATGTGTGATCACATATAGATGCTACCATATTAAATTATACACTAATAATCTCTAGCGTATATTGTAGACTTGTTCTTCAGTTAATTAATTAATTAGTGGCTGCTAATTTGAACGATTCAAGGTAATTAATTAAACAACAGCTCATATATATATTCAACTCTAGTTGCTAATGGAAGTCTATTTGGCAATTGAGCTAAAGAAAAAATAAATTTCATCATCCGAACCTAGACATGTGTTGATGTTCTTTTTTCTTTATTCAATTCCATCTTACCAAATAAGATTGACATATTGTGGCCGATTCACAAAGAATTGTAAGACTTCAATTTTCTTATGTTCGACTATAATTTAGTTTTAAAAAAATCAAAATATACATATTTCCATGCGGACACATTCCGGGACAAACACGTGTACATAAATTTAATTATAAACTAAACAAAGTATCTTAAAAAGGTTAACCTAATTAGCAAGAAACGAAGATCAACTAGTTGGATTTAAATTGTTATAAACGCCTTTTTGTTGGATATTTATAATTTAGTAGTCTAATCGATCATAATTTCTTACTATAATAAAGAAACTTTTTATTTTAATCTTTAGTTTATTACTCCATATTATTATTTTTTAGATAATTTGAATCAGCATGTGGTCTTCTTTCCTTTGTATTTATTTATTCCTATTTACCTAAACTTGCCACGTTGCACCTTACCAAAAAACTACAAATACGATCTTCTAGCAATATGATATCACTCTTAACACTTCAGAAAAATTAATTCACATTATTCTCTGCAATAACTCTGCCGTTTGATATAATTCAAGAACTACATGACAGATTGTTACAAAGTTATATAGAGCAGTTGTGCAACCATTGGCATGACATACATACTTTTTTTTAAAAAAATAATAATTAAAAGTATAGGGAAATTGAACCTTAAACAACTTAACAAAGTGAAAGTTTAAATAGTTAATCAATTGACATTCTAAGATTCCCGATCGATTTGACATCATAGGCGGAGCTAGATGGGGATTCATCGGTTCGGACGAACCCACTAACTTTTTCATATATCCATATCTATCTTAGAAAATTAAATAAATATATGTTTATCAACATCTGAACTCCCCAAACAAAATTGATTTAGAATCCACAAACTCCTAACTTTGGCCCGCCCCTGCTTGACATGATTAAAAGAAAAAAAAGTGATTTTAATTATACGACATGAATGAGTAAAGAAAATTCTAGAATGAAATTATTGATGTCGAAGAAGAGAAATAATACTTTTTGTGGATTAAGAACTATACTTTTAAGTAGAAGTATATAGCACGCATGCATGCAGTAACTATCAGAGTTCACTATATGTGGACATAAAGTGTTATCTTCCACTATACTACTATTTCATAATCTCAAACTTTACTGTAATTATGAGTTAGTCGAAAATCAAAGAAAAATCCAAGCACTAAAAACCAAGTTTACAGCTAATAATAATAATAATAATCTCATTTTTAGAAAGGGACAATAGAGAACACATCGATCGTACATTCATATTAAAAGACAATCATTTATTCTTGCTTTTTCTTGTTATGTTATTTTCTATGAAAAGAATAAAATCGACAATTCTTTAATTATTCTCCCAAAGTTAGATATACCACAATTTTAAAATTGTCTAGATCGATCACTTGCTAGGTGTCCATTTTTTTATGGTAATATACAATGCATGGGATCCTCTTATCATCAAATTATAGCTTTTTTTTAGACTAATATCTAAAATCATGATCCCCAATGGAAAAGAAACAGGGAATATTTGAGAAAGACACATCACTAGACACACTAGCTAGTCATGAAAATGTCCAATATTTAAATTATATACTTTGATAGTAAAAATTTTGTTTATATTATCATTTATCAATTTCCTTATAGCATCTATAAGTCTAAGTTTAACCTGTGGAATTGATGGAATTTTGTAACTTAAAAGAATAATGTAAGTAATCTTCTAAAACATTCTAAAATGTCAGCACATTCACTAATCTCTACTATAAAATTAAATATGGAATTAGCTATAGAACTTATCGATAATCTCTGGTTATAAATCTATCGCAAAATATTTTTTGGTAAAATAATGGATTTTTGTGTAATCTATTGTTAAATGAAATTAGTGTGAAATTTTATTGTTTAGCTATGAAATATTTTTTCTCGCTAATTCTTCATATATTTTTTTGTACTGATTTAGATATCGAAAAAAGATGAGATAAATTAAAATGTGCGATCCAAAAATGTTTGGGTGGAAAATTCAAGATAACGAAATGCTTGAATGAATTTCAATCAAGAAAAATGCTAATCAAAAGCAGGCAAAATGGTCCTTTATTGGGGCCTCATTAATTTTACCTGAATCATACGTCAAACTATAGCTAGACTGATTTAAAATTTAATGGAACTAATGTTTATATTGTTGCTATTTCTATTTTAAGACGTGGCACTAGATTGAAGTTAATTATAAAATAAATCCAAATTAAGCATATATACATTAGTATTAAATTATTCCTATTGATAATGTTCTTTAATAAGTTTGATCTGTCATATCATATATTTGGATAATAATGTTGAACAAACTACAGCTATCAAATCAGCTAATGAGGTGGCTTCAATGTTTATTATCTCAGCAGCAAATTAAGTGCTTGATTACTACTACTATCTCCGTTTAAAAAAAAATAACCGTATTTTCTTTTTAGTCTGTTTCAAATAGAATGATCCTTTTCTTTTTTTGGCAACACTTTAACTTTAACTTTCCACGTGACATGTTTAAGACCACAAGATTAAAGGGTATTTTGGTACATTTGACATAACTTTAAATTAGAACCACAAGATTAAAAAATCTTCTTTGTTTTCTTAAACTCTGTCCAAGTCAAATTAGGCCAATCTTTTTGAAACGGAGGGAGTATATGTTTTCACCCTAAATAAGCCAAAAATTAAAAAGACAAATTGTTTTCAACTATTAGTTTAACTTTAATTTGTGCAGTAGTGCATTATTTCTATTAATGGGCCTAATAACATTTGTCTACTTTGAGTGTTAACATCCTTTGAAATTCACACACATTTAGTAAAGATTAAAATGCAAGTATTTGAGCTTTGGGATTTTTTTGGTATTAAAGGAAACCTGATTTCCTGAAAAAATATATATTTGATTTCCTCGTATTTAGTTGACTCAAATATTTTATAAAATATTTTTCAAATAGATTTACTTTCCTCAACTTTAGGAAAAATGCCTCCCGAGTGTTAGACTTGCCTTAAAAATATATGTCCGTATAAAAAAATATACACCAACAATGTATAGAAGTTAAAACTATTTCGGGATATTGAGATTACGTAATCTTAGACTTTCATCTTGCTTCATGATTAATTAAGGTAAAAAAATGGTTTAAAATATTATTATTTATTTTCGAATGAGGAATGTGGCATGAAAAGAATACGTGTTCACTTTATTATCTACTAATAGCATCTAGCCTTATTTTAAACCTAACTAATAATTAATAGTATCACCAAAATCTTTTATGTGTTATCATACACATGTAGCCACGCAGCTCTACCATATTAAATTATCTCTAGCGTAGGAGACCAGTAATTAATCAAAAGGCTAAATTAAAGCTGATTATATTTTAACACTAGTTGCTTATTAGAGTGTAACTGGTAATTGAACAAATTAAAAGGGAAATTATGTCATCCGAATCTAGACATGTCTCCCCTTTTATCGCATTATTCTAATTTATTTAATCGATAGTTGATATAAACCATTTCAATTTCTGAAAGAGTCTCACATCGACTAGATAAATGATTTCACCCTTTGATGAACTATAATTTTGGTTCAAGAATATTCTAGAACGAAATCAATGACATTATGTGTGTTGATAATTTTTGGAAGTGGCATTAATAGGAATAGTGGTTCAAGTTCTCACACATGCATACATGGCGCAGTAACGTAACTATCAGTGTTCACTATATGTGGACATTGGTATAGTTAAAAAGATTCAATTCACAGCATTGCATTGCATTTCTACATCACCAACTTTATAATTACAATCATGAATTAGTCAAAAATTAAAGAAAGAAACTAAAATCGTATTAAAAAAATGTTGCTTTTTTATTTGTGAAATTGCCAACTCCTTATTTCCTTATGTGCCGCGTTTGCAATAAGGGATAATCTGTTAGTATTAAAGTAGAAGTTATAATAGTAGATTCGTAAACATGTTATATACCACAAGTGAAAGATATTTCACATTCTCTTCCTAGGTGCTCAATGTTTTTCTTTTTAAATATCGTTAGAAAGAATATATCTATTACTAGTTGTGTGAGACTTTTTTTTTTCACGACAAAATAGATAATTAAAAGTTTGTGAGACAAGAAGAAGCTCTACACAACTAATATTAGTTATGCGAGACATGGAGTAAATTTTGTCCAATAAAATAGACAATTAATGTAAAGTTTTCTCTACTATATAGGCTATAAGTGTAAGTTTAACCTATGAAATTAGTAACTTCAAGAAAAATGTAAGTAAACTTCTACAACTTGTTAAATTATAAATAATGATCCAAAACTTTATTTACATTGTATTGTAATTGTAAGTGATTATAAAAGATAAATTGAAATATGACAAAAGGTTGCTGATAAAATGTATGATCCAATAATAATATTGGTGGGAAACGCACAAAATTCAAGATAAGGATATGTTAATGCTGTTCAAATGACACTTAGGAATGAATTTCTAATAAAAAATATTACTTCCGTCCCATTTTATGTCACCTTTTCAATTTCAAGAGTCAAACAAGTTTGACCGTAAATTTTCCATAGATCTTTTGAATATTTTAAATTATCAATTATTGTGGCTCATAGTATTTTTTACGTAGTTTACAAATATATAAATTTCATTTCAAAAAATAAAAGATTTCATGCACAAATTTTCGGTCAAACTTAAATTGATTGACTCTCAAGACATAAAATGTGTCATATAAATTGGGACAGAGGGAGTAGAAGTTACACCATCCATCCACAAATGTTTGACAGATATAGTAAAAATAGGTGTCCAAGATTAATTGTCAATTTAAACAATCAAGAAATAATTAGTTATTTTTTCCTAATTCTACCCTGAATAATACTCCATTTTGTTCAATTGAAAAGTTATGTAAACTTTTGATATTCTTGCTATAGTAGAATTATATTAGTCAAGTTACACCTTGTATTAAATTTTCCTTAAGGGTAGTATATGACTTACCCTGACAAACAATTGTGGACGGAGGGAATAATAAAAAAAGTAGGCAAAATGGTCCTCTAATTAATTTTAACCTGAATTATACGTCAAGGCTGATTAAAATTTGGATAAAAGAAATCCAAATTAAGCACACATTATTAAATTCCTTATTGATAATGATGGAGAATAAATATCTTGATTATGTTGAACAAACCACAACTATCAAATCATCTATATTGAGGAGCTGGCTTCAATGTTTACTATCTCAGCAGCAAAGTGTTTGATTTATATGTTTTCACCATAATTAAGCCAAGAAAATATATATTAATAATTGGTTTACACTGTGCAAATTAAATAGTCCATTATTTCAATCACTGGGTTCAGAGAACACCTGAAATTGTATTAATATCTTCAAATTTCATACAGATTTAGCTAGGATAAAATACAATAAAAGCAAAAAGTATATACATCAAAATTTTATATATATCATGATATTTAAAATTCCGCAAGGGAAACTCTCAGACAAAGTTCCATATGTGAAAATTAAAGCTCCAAAAAAAATGTCAAAGTTTTCAAATACTAGAATTGAAAAGTTGTTATTTGTGAATGTTAACCCAAATTACGTATAGTTAAATTAACACTTAATTGTTGTTTAATTTACATCAAGGCAAATTTTTGCTATTGGTCTTCTCTATTTATTTGGTTAGAGATTGTATCCATATTTCAATTTCTCAACGTCAGCTCATTAACACATATACTAATAGCTATGAAGTGTTATATTATCATTCTTGGGATTATTCGTTCTCAAATGAACATTATCACTTGCTATAAACTTAACTCTTTCCTTTATCAAAATTTTAACAAAGTTTCCTCCGTAGACAAACTTGTCAGCTAACTAGTATACATATAAATGTGTGTCGTATTCAGTAAGTCACGATAAATGTTAAATTCACAAATTACTAATTTATCTTTATATAGAAAATAAATCGATAATCTAATTAAATGGCTCTAAATAAAACCTAAATGACTATGATTTTTTTTTTAAATATCCATCATTACTAAAGTAATTTTTGATTGATTAAATAATTCTCCGTACAATTATTTAAGGCAAAGTGAGTAACTATTGGAACAATGAAAATTGGGAAACTTTCACATATATCCACTTAAAAATGATTAATTACTCTCCATAGCTATAGTTTGATAATTACAATTTGTAGCTACATGTTATATGGAGGAGAGAGGCGAGCGATACTGGGAGAGAGAGGAGAGAGGAGAGAGAGGGGAGAAAAACTAGGAGAAAAGTGAATTATATATGTATATTGGTTAGATAGTTGTATATTATACATATGTATTTGTATATATGGCAAGAGAGATTGGGAGAGGTAGGATATAGGCGAGCGAGACTGGGAGAGGTAGGAGATAGGCGAGCGAGATCGAGAGAGGGAGGAGAGATGCGAGTGAGAGAGGGCAGAGAGTGGGAGAGAGGTGAATTGTATATGTATATAATTGTAAATAACTATACATTATTCATAGGCATTTGTATAAATGACAAGCGAGATTGGGAGAGGGAGGAGAGAGGCAAGAGATATTGAGAGAGGGAGGAGAGATGCGAGCGAGAGAGGGCAGAGAGTGGGAGAGAGGTGAATTGTATATGTATATAGGTTAAAAAATTGTATATTATACATATGTATTTGTATATTCTGGCGAATTATACATACACAAATGCGACTAATTATACAAAATCGAAGTCAGCTGAAGTAATTAATATATAATGTTAGTCGTGAGTGATAACTATAACAAATTATAGCTATGATAAGTAATTAAATAGTATAAATTTATTTTGGGGAAACTTACATAAATATACTATAATAAAAAAATATTTACCATTTATAGCAATAATACTTCTTTTTCACTTGATCACTTTTAATTCATTTATAATACAAGTTTAATTCATATTATAAAGAATAATTTTTTATTCACATATAATACAAATTTTAAATGTAGATAATTCATTTATCACACATTTTAATACACTTATAATACAATGTGCCAAATTTTTACCAAACAAACCTAATATATTTTAAAAACCAATTATAATTCATATATAATTCATATATATTGTATATATAATTCACTTTTAATACATATTGCAGATTTAACATAGTATTGCTATAAATGGTAATAAATAAAAAGTATTGCTAAAATCAGTAATTATTTATTAAAATATATCAATTTATGTAATTTTTCCTTTATTTTGTTGCGTAATTTCCCCATGAAAAATTGGTTTGGTCCAATCTTTGCAAGGACTGGATCGGCCCATAATAGAGCGGCCTATTTAACTGAAACGAGCCCAGCCCAACTCCAACCTGTACAGAAGAAGAAGAAACAAGAAGATTCAAATGAAACTTGCATTTCTTGTTCCTCAAGAACTTGGCTAACTCCGAATCAGTACGCTAACAATTCAAAACTAGTTTCAATTTTTAAATTAATGGAGTTTTATGCTGAGGATGGGAAGAATTTGAGTTCGGATAATTCCACGCTGGTTCTGGTTTGTTTTCTAGGGTTTTGTTCTTATCTTCTTCTACTTTATTTTTGGGTCCTGTAATTTCTTTTTGCGATCTTTTTGCAATGTAGCCGGCGCTGTCCATAGGGAATGTAGGGCAATTAGCAGTGGATCTTCTAGTAGCTTCGTTGAAAGCGAAGAGAATTGGATTTTTGGATGATCCAAATGTCGTTCCATGCGTTGGGAATGATGCTTATTGGCCTTCTCCACCTGGTGAACTCGCTCTTCCTCTCGAAGGTATCTCATTGAATTACTTATTATTTTCTTCGTTTCAATTCGTTTCTCCTACTTTTCTTAATGATTTTTTCTTTCTTGGCAATTCTTTAATTCCAAGAAATTGACATAAACTGGTTCCGGGTCAATGCCACCTAATGGAGGGAGTACTTAATTTGTATCATTTTATACTGGATACGAAATCTAGATATTAGTTAGTGCGTTACGTATTTAAAGCTGTAGATGTTCATTTAGAGTTAACTTGGAATTGTTCAAAGGATTTCAGTTCTTGAAAATCTTATAGAGTAGCAATGTTAATGGAATGCATGGATAATTTAGAAATTGACAAAATGAAAAGTAGCCGTTTATAAGTTGAAATAGAAGGAGAACAATTTTCAGTAGTAACAGTTTAGAAAGGCAACCTTTCTAATTTTGGTTCTTGGCAGTATATGAATCATCTCCTGATGCATTGGCTCTTGTACAACAGAGGTCTCCGATTGTAAAGGTAAGCATACTTTCTTTTCAACGGATTTTATTGTTGCTTGACTTGTTATATACAGTGATGGGTATAACATCTTTTTATACCATCGGGTGTTCAAAAGCATCTATAGCTAGCTGTTAATAGTAAGTGTGAAAAAGAATACTGGTATGCAAACTACTCTACTGGATAAACTACCTTGATAATTTGAAAATTACATTGAAAGTCTATATAACTTAAATCCAACTTTTTATTGCAATGTATCACTGCAGCTTTCTGCTTGTAAGTGGCTGTTTAGTTCTAATCGCTTACTCAACAGGGCATGATGGTTGAATTTGCTAGGAACTTGGCAAATTTCGCTGCTGCAAATGGGAAGAAACATGTTGTTGTGCTCTCTAGCTTGGAGTTTGGGCGTTGGCAGAGCATTGATATGTCAAGGTATCAACATAAGAGCTTCCTATTCAAACATATTTTTCTGTCGTCTTTATGTGCTTCAATGATAGAAACTCTATGATTCCACTTTTTTCTTATGCCGTGAATTGCAGACTGTTCCTGTTAGGGGAGCTTTAGCTTCTTGCATCTTGACCAATACTGAAAATAGAGACTTGAAACTTTTTTCTAATGATGCTACAATGATACGAAATACGAAAATATTGTACAACTCCATACACTGAGGCCTATGCTAAAGAAGGGAAGTTAACAAAATCCAGAAAGGTGTCAGGTGAATCTTCGGGGTATAAGGAGCTCCAACTATACAACTTTCATAGACATCTACCTTTGAGGGAGTGTCTAGGAGTTTGGTAAACCATTGAAACTTCTGTTGTTCCTTCCATTCCATCACACCAAAAAAGGCAAGTAGGTGAACAGTAGGAATCAATCTCCAGATTTTCTTGATGGTGTTCCCGACTTTTCTAGTTCTTCAGCTCACGTATGCATCCTTGTACTCCCTGGCATCACCCAACTAAGTCCAAAAAGGAAGATGAACAATGAACATGTTCCAAGTGTCAGCTGACACTGCAAAAGATGTCTGTTAGTCCCTACAACTTTGCTGACGCAAGTAACATCTGTTGACTATGAAAATAGGGACTTAATAAGTATATACCAAATGCCATGCTTTTTTGCTAGAGATATTATTGCAAGATTGTGTGGATTTGAAGAGTTCTTCTATTTGTCAAGATGAACATTACTAAACAGTCGGTTTTATAAGCTATTGAATTTTAATGTTGCATGTTAAACCGAGTTGTGTTGAGTTCTTTTACTTGAGCATGTTACTTGATTCTATGGTGAAACTATCTTATGGAGATTCTTTCCCAGTGGATCGCAGATTCATTACCTTTCTAGTTCCAAGCCAGATGGAACAGACGATCACTGTGAAAAACAGGGCTGGAAGAGATTACCCGAGTATAATCCTACACAGAGAATGTGGAAGCATTTAGATGATTTAGCCAAAAATTCTGCCTCGGAGGTTGAGGAATTGCCTTTTGAAGAGCTGGGAGATGAGGATTACTATGCCAGTTTGCCTTATGCAGCATTGTTCTCTTGCTTTAAGGTTGTGATTTTATTGTTTTACTTGTTCAGCATGGATAACATGATGCGTAGAAATCTCCTGGAAAAGGATTCTATTTTTCATTTGCGACTGTCATAGTTGTATAAATTTCTAATTTGTTTACTTTATTTTGTTGCTTCCAAATTGACTTTGCTCATGTTTATAAACTCTGCTGTCTTGTTCTTGTACACCATGAACATTGCACATGAGTTTGAAGTTCTAAGAAGTAATAACCAGGTTTCTGGTATAAATTTGGAATTGTATTCCTTCAGGGTAAGTTGAATGCTGCAGAAGTGACATGTATTATATATATGAATATGAATTTTCCTTTTGCATCTTTTTATGTGTCATCTGAGTATGGTGTGCTTTTCAGTTTTTATCTAAAATTCTCATAGAACTATTTTTTTCAGCTAACATTAGAACATCTTGCAATTTTTCATGAGACAAAGCATCACTAGACATGTCCCACTTCAAATATACAGCACAAAGAAAGAATTTGAAAGAACTTTGGAGATATGTTTAAGATGAAATGAGTGCAATACAAAACTGCTGTTTGGTTTGGTGTGTAATTCTTAGATCAGTATCTCAATACTATGCATAGTATGTAATATGAACTCGAATATTCATTGAGATTTTCATGTCAAGTATACATCTTTACCCTGTTTGAGTTCGTGTAGTAATCTACTGTTTTACTGATTTAGGCCAAAGGTCTGAAGGTTACTTGTCTACTGTGTTATTGCTCGGAGGGAGACAATATTCCCGATGCCTTCCATTTGGCTGATGCAGTATCAAAAACTCTGGGGCTCAGACCTAACAGTTCTCAAGGTGAGTGGTTGTTTCCTGCTTTTAAGCCATTCCATTTTTTGAGATCTCGAATATTGTCCTATTAAATCAAGCAAGTCTTATCCTGTCAGCTAGTGCTTTAGTTGCTTAATATTGACCTAGCCTATTGGCCCTATCTAAATCTGGCTGACAAAACTAAGTGATGTTTAGTGTTTTCTTGATAAATTTATGTAGTTTAGAGAACATAAGTTGTGACTGAGATAATGAGCATAATTGGGTTCTCTTTAATTGTTATTTTTGGATGTTTGGGGGAGGAATATTTATGCATTTTGAGTATGGTTATACTTATTTCGAAATGCATAGATATGGACTGTGGTGCTCTTAAGGAAATTCAAACCTATGTAGTACATTAAAAAATATCATGGGGTGCATAAGTATGCACATCAGAAATGGCAACGCAGGACAGGGTGGGGCGGTCTAAATATTATGTTTGTGTTTGTGGATTAAGAGATGTAGGTATTTAAACATCCAAATTCTTTAATCTATTTAATTTATGAGAAGTAGATTAATGAGCCCTTGGACCTTAACTAAAGAATATGGCAAGCCAACACCTGTTAATTGAATCATGAATGTCAATATAGAACAGAGTGAGTCTCGTGTTTGTCATGAATATCAATATAGAACAGAGTGAGTGTCGTGTTTGTCTCGTTTACAAGATTGATGGAAAACTTGTAGATATTTGTAAGGTCAAAGATGGATCATAAGTACATATTTTACTGAAATATGTAAACAACAAAGTAACTGGTTATAGTTTTTGCGACGTAAACCAACCCCTGCCCTACCCCCGTTTGCCATCCTATCTGCACTATGTTGTAGCTTAATTTTCTAGGCACTAAATGAGCTCTTTTACTGGAGTTGTTCAGGTAATGAAGGTGGAAGCTGGACTGTGCCGTTGTCGTGGAAGAGTGTGTATGGTCCTCCACCAGATATGTCTCTTTTCTAGGCTACTTTGGAGCTGTTTAAGTCCGCTGTTAAATGTTTCTCGGCCTTTTGGCTATGATCAAAATGTCTGGGTTTCACTTGGGCTTGTACAAGTTAATTTGTAGGTTCAAAGTTTTCGCCTTTACAATTTCAACCGAATTAATAGATAAGTAATTTTGAACTCGGAATCATCATTTGAGCACCCCTTTTTGCTCCATTAGTGTCTTGAACTCACAACCTTAACGTTAGAGGTAGAAGATATTTATCGCTTGAGGAACCTCTCTTTTTCGAATTCTTCCGTTTTATTTGTGTACTCTAAATAAATTACAATGAATATTCATCACACACGTCAACTAGGCACATCCTAATCCGTCAAATTAAGAGTTGATTAATCATTTTGGCAGCATGATTAAATAAGAAAATGTAATAGCATTACAGTAGTTCATGACACATTTAACTAATTAAAAAAAAAACGGTGATGATTATTATAATCAGACGAGAAGTAGTCATAATCCATTGTAATTGATCCAAAGATGAAGAACATACGTTCACGTATTCTTTTGTATTGTATAATTAAATAATACTTACTAGAATAATATAGGTAATTATTTTATTTTGTAGGCCACTTGGTGTGGTTTAAGTCTGCTGTATTCTTTCGTATCAAAATTAAATAATTAATTTTGTCATACTAATACAGTTTCTTATCTTGATTTAATATTATTAACATCTTCTACTTTTTAATGTTTAAAAAACTCTTACCTTATTGTGTTCTCTTATTTGATTAATACTCTACTAAATAATGAAAAAAATAATAACAAAAAGGTGTTGGAGCCTTCACAAATCCAACTTGATTGTGTATTAGAGTTTTACAATTAAACAAAAAGGTATATATATTCTCAAACAAACCAAAGGGGACTCATGCTCATAAAATATACTATAATGAAGGGAAAAGATACCCTCTAGTAGGGTCGTTTGGTACAAAGATTCATAACGCATGGATTAGTAATGCAGGGATTAGTAATGCAGGGATAAGTAGTGCAGGGATTAGTAATGCAGGGTTTATTTTTATCAAGTGTTTGGTTCATTTTTTCCCACCTCATCTTATGTTTGGATTATAGCTCTATGAAAAGCTTCTTTCCAATTATACCCTTGAATTATTATGTAATTGGATCAAGGTAGATAATTGTTGGACAATATTATTTTTTATAACCTTCTAACTAGCTATGGGAAGAACAATTTAGTTGTCTTGTTTGTTATCTTTTTCACTTGAATTATTTGAGGATAAATAATTGTCATCTTAATAAATTGATCACTCACAAAAGGTCATTTATCAATTAAAAAAAGATAAACCATCTACATTTAAAATCGAAAAAACGGTCAACAATGGTAAAATTGAATAATCATCTACATGTACACATAAAATTGCAAGTTTTAGTTTTAATATGTATGTAAATTTTTTAAATTGTTTAAAATACAAATAATTAGAAAACCAAGCAAATATATATATACACACACACATTAAATTTAGATCACAAACTTCATATACAAATATACAACTCACATTTTAAATTTGTATTGATTTATATTGGATTTATTAGTAATAAACAACTCTCTCTAAATAATTTGTAAGCTAATTTATTTAAATAAACTTACTTGTACAAATATAAATAATAAAATCAAGAAAATACACAAAATAATTAAAATGATTGAGGATATTTTTGTCTTTACATAGCTTATCCCATGGTATTATATCCTATGTATTACTAATACCTCCAAATGGAAAGTATTAGTAATACATCCTATAATACCATGTTGGAGGTATAACTAATCCATGGATTAGTTATACATAGACTCAAATTCCTACCAAACATGGTACTAAATAATACCTTCCATAATCCATGGACTATTTTGTTCTAATGCAGCCTACCAAACGACCCCTTAGTCCACTAATGTAGAATAATTCTTTTAAATTTTCAGCAAAATAAGAGCTCATTTGGAATGGCTGAAAAGTTGGTCAAATTTACTTTTAAATCAGTTGTTTATTTTTGAAAGTGTTTGTCAAGGTAAAGAATGACTTAATATAAGTCAGAAATCAAAAGTAGGTCTCCCCCTATTTTTTACTTTTTGTCATTTCAATTTGATTTTTTAGTTTTTACTTAAAAGTTACTTTTTAAATCAATTCAAATGGGCTCTAAAACTCAACGACTATAATTTTGTTCATACATAACCAAATCTAAACCCCGTTAGTAAGGATCTAGGATTTAAATTTTACGGTTTCGGTTCTTGAGGTTCTTAGCATTAAAAACATTATATATCTAAACATATGTGTTCATATTAACTAGTTATAGCAATTAGCGTTTCTGCATACAAATATATGCTTAAGTAGAGGTTTGAGATGGGCAGATTATTCAATTTCCTTATAGGATAAATCATTAGTCCATTAAGAATTACCATATTTACATTTATTTCTAGGTATATTAGCTCATTTAATATTTTTACCATTATTGGAGTAATCCTATATTTTCCTTTATTAGTTCTAACTCCTAAAGACTAAAGTTGTAAAGTCATGAAAATTCATTTACTTTTCTATAATCATCTATTTTGTTTTAAAGAATAGAAACCAAGTCACCATACTCAGAAAAGCACTAAGGACGTGTGTATATATGCAACAATTTATTGAGTCATTGGCAAAGATGCTACTACTGGATATTTAAAAACAGGGATACCTAGTTGAAAATCCATATCAATTTATTCACTTGATCTTGTTATTGCTTAAAAGTCATCATTTTTGTAAGGTGTGTTCATTGAAAAAAAAGTACCATAGAAATTAGAGGACGCCGATACACCGCTTAATAACATCCAATTATTGTACTACTTAAAATTAAAGTCATCCTTTTTGTAAAGTGTATTCGTTGAAAAAAGTAGGGATAATTGTATAGAATGACAAACTAATAATATAAAATAAATATAGTAGCTACTGTTTGATTTATTTGTGTTCCATAGCAAACTGTTTGTCAGTCCCTCTCTCCCTCATATTCTCGCTCGCCACTCTACCTCTCTCGCTCGCCTCTCTCGCTTTATACAATAGAATTGTATAAATTGTGTTAATTGTATAAAGCGAGAGAAAATTATATATACACATGCAAATACATGTATCTCCGTCTTATACACTTATAATTATACAATAAAAGTAATTCTATGCCCAAATCTCTTTTGTCTTTCTCTCTTTCTCGTTTTATACAAATTCAAATTGTAGATAATTTCTCTCATTCTCGTTTTATACAATTCGATTAAATTGTATATTCTCTGCCCAAGTCTCTTTTGTCTTTCTCCCTTTCTTGTTTTATACAAATTCAAATTGTATATAATCGTCCTATACACTTATAATTATACAATTCGTTTTATATACTTCGTTTTATACACTTCTGTACACAAGTCTCTTTCTCTTTCTCGTTTTATATACTTCGTTTTATACAATTCGCTTCAATTGTATATGTATAGCGAATTATACATATATATATATATATATATATATATATATATATATATATATATATATATATATATATATATATTTGCTATGGAGCGCAATCATGCAAACTTTGCTATAGCATACAAATATGAATTTTATGTTTGCTATATGTGAAAGTTGCCCAAAAAAGTATCATAGAAACTAGAGTTTAGCTGATACACGTCTGATAATCGTCCGATAATTATAAATTTGTTATTAAACCAACTAATATTTTATAAGTTAGCTAGCGAATTAATAAATTTAAAAATCAATATCTAATAAATCAAATCATTAAGCAAAATTATTCATTTTAATTATTTTGATAAGAAGCCTTAGTTGAAGAACTGTCTAATTTATTTAAAGAGATATTTACATTGTATGATGAAAACATGAAAAAATCGATAAGCAGCCCTAGTTGATGTAGTGCCTAATCCCTTTTAAAGAAGTATTCACATCGATATCATGAAAACATGAAAAAACATACTAACAAGGAACTTATAAAATTGGGAAAAAGCATAAATTCTCCTTTGAACTTGTATCGAAAAGTCAATGGCACGCTTAAACTATTATAGTGATCTATTACAAACCTATATTATTCTGTGTAATTAACTTTTCGAGATAAGTTTAACGACAAATTTATGTCTTTTCCCTGTAAAATTTTATATCCTGTTATAAGTTGATGAGGAAATGGAAAAGAATGAGCAAAGTGAAGGTGAGATGAAACAAAATATGTGGTAATAAAATACATAATAAAAAATGTGTTATTTAACTTTGCTTCATTTAAAATTTATGTTCTTTCATTTTGAATATACACAAATAAACACTTAATATAAAGTAAAAAATAGATACATGAGTTTTATGTGATACAATACACTTAATGCATCACGTAGGACACATCGTAATATAGGATGCATCATTTCTATTTATACAATTTTACACAAGTTTTTATGTCTACTATAGACCATCAAAATTGAAGGGCATAAATATCAGATAAGTTAAAAAAGTATATTTAAATGAACATAGGTCCCACTACTTTCTCTTGTCGAATAAAAATGAAGGTAAATATGAATAGTAGATAGAAGTTCGATTTCCATGTCGTCATTTTTGACGTTCAACAGGAAGAAAAATCGATTTTCTTTTTTATAATTTTAAAAGTCGCAGAATTATATTTTTTATCGTAAAGAAAAATTCAACCCCCTCCCCGCCCCCTCAAAAAAAAAAAAAAGGTCCATATTCATCATTCAAATTATGGCTTTATAATATGTCTTTTATATCCTATTCATGTGTTCTTTTTAATTGTTATTCATCTACTACCTTGTCTTTTATTTTGAAGAAATGAATCAGTGAATTTAAAAGGAAATTTTACTCGAAAATATACTGATTTATTACGTGGATATTGATTAAACATGAAAATAAAAGGAATTTTAATTTGGTTTAAGATAGTTTATTGTTATTTTTTTGAATGGTTAAAAGCATATTTAAATTGATAATAAATTAAAGATAGACTAAGATATATCGAGCTTTAGACAAATGCAAGCATATTTAAAATATTTATTTTGTTGTAAAACTTAAGAACAAAATAACAATATAAAGATGAATACATTAAAAATATAAGACAAGATGAACAATATGAGATAGTTTTCTTTCTTTCAAGTGTTCACCAAATATAAGACAAGTGTATACAATATGAACCCTTATGCCTCTATTTATAGTGTAACATAGAGACGTACAAAAGGTCAGTCATAAACATGACATTAACATTAATATAATGGGAAGGTTATGAAAGTGAAAGGTTACAAGAATAATAGTTATAAAGGTGAATGTTGTGGAGGTTATGGTCATCTTCATAATGAGAAAAGTAGTAGATATAAAGGGTGTGTTTGGTATGGAGGAAAATGTTTTTCATGGAAAATGTTTTCCTGGAAAACAAGTAGATTTTGGACTTATTTTCTCATGTTTGGTTGGTGAGTAGAAAATATTTTCCGGAAATGATTTTGTGTTTGATTTATGAATGAAAAATATTTTGAGAGACATCTTTTATTTTTACTAGAATAAAAAATAATTTATGAAATTGAAAATATTTTTTTAAAATAAAATTATTATTTTTTGGGGTGGTGGTGGTGGGGGGGTAGTGGGGGGGCAGGAGGGAGGGGGTAGGAGTGAAAAAATAAAAATTTGAAGTTGATAGAATTTTTAAAAAACAAAATTAATTATTTTGGGGGTTGGGGGGCTGGTGATGGGGGGTAGGAGTTTTAAAATAGAAATTTGAAGTTGAAAATATTTTAAAAAGCAAAATTAATTTTTTTGGGGAGGGGTGGGGGTGGGGGTGGGCCGGTGGGGGGTGGGGGGAGGGGTCAGGGATCGGGTGAAAAAATAAATTTTTTAAATTGAAAATATTTTTTTAAAATTGATGTTTTTCCCAAAAAAAAGTAATTTGAAATTGGAGGAGAGTTTTGAAAAATGTTTTCCTTAATTTTTGAAGGGAAGTCATTTTCCTTAATTTTGAGGAAAATGAGTTAATTTGGAAAATATTTTTCAAACTTTTATTCCAACCAAACATGAGAAAATCCTTCATACCAAACACACTCAACTTTTTCGTATAGTGAACATACATATATAATATTTTATAACATATTTAAATTAAGAATGTAGGATCTTTTTTCAATTATACATATCATGGGGCCACATTGTTTTACATTATCCAGTCCATTAAGTTAAACAAAACGTATATGTTCACAGAAAATTCCTATTCTTTTAATTAAAGAAAGAGGTAGGTAGAGTCTCAACACTATTAAAAAACAGTACTATTTTTTTCCTAGAAAAAGGTCCAATAGGTATTTATAGATATTTTTTATTGAATTATTAAGATTAGTGCTTAATATTTTCACATGAAAAAAATTCACTATTTTAATAAGAATATGCTTTTCTCCATGTTTTTTTCATTGGTGAAAAATAATGAAATGAAATCATATTTCATAACCTATATTTGTCCGATGAGGAAAATCTTTGTTTCTAACCGTCAAAGATGAAAATGGGGCTTTTAATGACTCATTCTGATTTGTATTTGGATGAGTTGGCCGTCTCTGATATGGTTCTTTTTTATATTGTACTATTTGTGGAGTTTATGTGTATTAAGAATAAAAAAGATATTCATTTTATTGAGTTTTAATTTATAAGATACATTTTGAATTTTGATATCCAAAGCAAATCTATTTTCAACTTGAAATTTATTTATTTGAAGGTATAAAATAAGGTAGTGTAGCTACGCCCTTGCCGCCTATTTATCAATTTGATTGTTATCGCTATCGATTCAATTATTAATTAGAGCCAAAAAATTTAAAAAGAGATTCATTCAAAGGGGAAAGGACAATAATTCATTTAAAACGAAAAATAATTAGAATAACTAAAATTAGAAAATAACGTTCTATTACTAAATTTATTGTGAGTAAAATTTCTAAATTCACCATTTGACCTAAAAGGAAGAGACAATGACATTTCTAGTTCCACAAAAAATTATCATAGTCACTTGTATATAAGAAACCAATAGATAAATGTTTTCATCTTGAACGTTTTTGCTTTCAAAAATAAATTTTGATGAAAACATATATATAAAATATTGAAATTTATTTATAAAAGATAATATGTTATGCATGTGTAATAATAAAATATATGTAGATAATTTATAGATTCGGTTCGGTTAATTATTTTTCGATTTTGGAATAAAACCAAACTTAAATCAAATACACTATCGATTTTTAAAATCTAAAACTAAACCAAACTCAAGCCTAATAAAGTTTATTTAGTTAAACAAAACATGTTTAGACTGTAGACACATAAAAAGAAAACATCAACATGGGTTGGTTGCATGAATAATATATACTACTTGACTAATGGATAAATATACTTGTTCTTTTAGTAGATGATTTTTATAAATAATCCGTCAAATTAAGATTAAAATTTGGAACCATAATTAATATAATTAATAATATTCAAAGCATTAGAGTCGTGTTCGCAACACGTTTAAACTTTACATTTGGGTGAAAACCAATATATATATATATATATAACTTTGACTAACATTTATTACTATCTATTTTCATCATATTAATATGCAAAAAAATTATAATTTATTGTAGTTTTCGTAGAGTTTTTTAATATCTAAATTATTTATTTAAATTATTGAATTAATGTAATCTAATTTAATTTTAAAAATTAATCAAATTAATTTTTTTTAAAATACAACATGACAACTAAAAATAAACTGAAAAAAAGTATATATCAAATTGAAAAAATTATTATTCAAACATAATGCATTAGAACTGATACGAATTAATAAAAAAAAAAAAATAAACGACGTTAACGTAGCATTTTTTTCTACTATGACCCAGAAATTTATAAAATATTATAGATATTGCTCCTTGACTTCTTCAATAGTCTTTTCTAGAATCAAAATTAGAAAATTGCTATAGTATTTAATTATTTGTCGAAGTTTCGTTTCCCTAATTCCAAAATACCAATACTCTCCCTCTCGTATCTTAATTTAACTTCAGACTTTTCACTTTTAATTCTTAAGTACTAAAATAAATAATAAATCACATAAATAAAATTATAAGTTTCAAAACACTTTTTTCTTAAACTGCATGTCCATAGCTGAAGTCAGATAAGAGAAAAGGTTTACCCGAATTTCCTTCTATAGAAATTAAAGTTACATTTTATATATAAGGTCTTAATTATTTTTTATATATTTGTTCATATTTTTTAACCTACTCAACGAAAATATTTATTATTCCACTACTTGTATTCGATAAAATACCTTTACATAAATTAAAATAAAATGAATGGAACATTATTTATATCTTTTTAATAAAAAGAAAGCACATGATGATAAATGAAATGATGTAGCCTATCTAGAGTCTAGACTAAAGAAATCCAAATATTATATTATTATAAAGCAACTTGATGTACCATGCAACCCCATGTGGTACAAAATTACAACTTATAAGTTTTATTCTGGTTGCTCTGAATGATCAAACTTTTGAATTCAATGTTTTCATAGCCGCCTGTAAATTGCTTTTTGTACTCATTAAAATAATAATAATATTAACCTTTGACATAATTACTTCAAAAAATTCCTATAAATACATCACCTACAATGTTAATAAAACTCACTAAACCAAAATACACAAACAACACCAAAACTTCTTAAGAAAATGTCTTCTTATTCAGAGTTATCAAATCTTCCGATTCGTGAAATTCCAGGGGACTATGGTTTCCCTATAATTAGCGCGATTAAAGATCGATACGATTATTTCTATAACCAAGGTGAAGATGCTTGGTTTCATAACAAAGCTGAAAAATACAAATCTACTGTTGTCAAAATCAACATGGCACCAGGTCCATTCACATCTAATGACTACAAATTGGTAGCATTTTTAGATGCCAATAGCTTTGTTTGCATGTTTGATAATTCCCTCATCGATAAAACTGACACTCTTGGTGGTACATTTAAGCCTGGTAAAGAATACTACGGTGGTTATCGTCCCGTCGCATTTATCGATACCAAAGATCCCAACCACGCAGCATTAAAAGGATACATTTTATCATCATTCGCAAAGCGACATAACTTATTCATTCCTCTGTTCAGAAACTCATTATCCGATCATCTTTTTAATAATATCGAAAAACAGGTCACTGAACAGGGGAAATCGGATTTCAATGCCTTACTTCCAACTATGACGTTTGATTTCATTTTTCGTTTGCTTTGTGATCAGACAAATCCGTCTGATACAGTTCTTGGCGCTCAAGGACCAGAACATCTACGTAAATGGCTTTTCCCTCAGCTAATTCCGTCATTGAGCGCCAAGAAACTTCCTAACATTATAGAAGATACGCTCTTCCATAATTTTTTAATACCATTTGGTTTTATAAAAAGTGATTACAACAAACTTGTTGATGCATTTAGCAAATCCGCTGTGTCCATGTTGGATGAAGCAGAAAAACTTGGAATCAAAAGAGAAGAAGCTGTACAAAACATCCTTTTTCTAGTGGGGATCAATATGTTCGCGGGGTTGAACGCCTTTTTCCCTCATCTATTCAGGTTAGTATTGTTGAAGTGTGTGACCATCTCATCTAAAAGCTTAGTTAGACAGAACACACTTTGATTATTTGTAAGTAATCATCTCATCTCAAAGCTTAAGTTGTTAGAGATTTGTCTACTCTAATACCATGTTGTAGTGTGTGATCATCTCATCTAAAATCTTAAGCTATTAGAGAGAACACACTTTGATTACTTGAAAGTGATCATCTCATCTAAAAGCTTAAGTCGTTAGAGATTATGCCTGTTCTGATACCATATTGAAGTGTGTGACCATCTCATCTAAAAGCTTAAACTGAGTGAACACACTTTTATTATTTAATTATATTTTCAACAAATATCGTGATTCAGACTTAATCAAATGTTGTTTTCATCTCTTATGTGATTAATTAGGTTTGTGGGCGAAGCAGGGGCTAGTCTACACACTCGACTTGCTAAAGAAATCAGGACTGTTATTACAGAAGAAGGTGGTGCAATCACATTATCAGCGATTAACAAAATGAGTTTGGTCAAATCCGTAGTGTACGAGACATTGAGGCTTCGCCCACCAGTACCATTACAGTATGGTAAGGCGAAGAAAGACTTCATGGTTCAGAGCCACGATGCATCTTACAAGATCAATAAAGGACAATTCGTAGTTGGATATCAGCCCATGGCTAGTAGGGACCCTAAGATTTTCGCGAACGCTGATGAGTTTGTACCTGATAGGTTCTTGAATGATGGTGAGAAAATGCTGAAACATGTTCTATGGTCTAATGGAAGGGAAACAGAGAATCCAGCACCAGATAACAAACAATGTCCAGGCAAAGATTTGGTGCACCTATTGGGTAGGTTAATATTGGTTGAATTTTTCATGAGATACGATACATTCACCGTGGAAATTACACCTCTATTTCGTGCACCAAATGTTGCGTTCAAGACGTTAACTAAAGCAAGTAAATAGTTTGTTATGTGATCAAAGTGTGTGCGCGCTCACATTGCATATTCTCGTATTGAATTTTATTAATTTGTATTTTATTTTTTTGTTGTATTTATTTATTTTTTGTTGTAAATCTTCTTTATGATTCAAATGAATAAATGTTGATTCTAGATCGGGTCAAAAATGAATATTACATGTTGTGGATATATATCTTAATCCCTTTATTTCAATTTATGTGATACTTTTTTTTCAAAGTTTATCTAAGAAAAAAGTTTTTTATCTTTTCATAATTACAAATACTCTATTTTGAGATTTCTCTACATAGTTTTGGTAAAATAATTTTTAGTCACCTAGAAATTTAAGATTTATTTTAAAATACAAATTTCAAATGCATGCCTTCCTTTTTTAGACTTGTGTGTTAAATACCATAATACACTATATCAAAATTGATCTTTAGCGATAATTAATTAGCAATTACCGTTAAATATATACTTTTAGTGACAATTAACACTCTTTGTATATGTCCCTAAAGGCTTTAGCGACATTGGATCGAATTTCACTTAACTAAAGTCGGTAAAAACTTTAGCACTCTTTATTCATGTGTCTATTTATTACCGCTAAAAGTTATTTTTATTGTAGTGATACCGCATTAATTTGAGAAAAAGAAAATTTGAAATACATCATTGAAGTGACTTTTGTGTTTTCAAAATATTCCACTAACAAATTTTTACGGAAATTATTATTATTATCATTTATTTGTTGTAGTAGTAGTGTATATGTACTAGTATATTGGTGTATTGTATTGGTATTAGTATATTAGTATTATTAATTAAAGTGGTTGACTCCGTCACTTTCTCGGCATGTCTTTGACAAAGACTAGTAAACCTGGGTCCTAGGTTTTTTGGTTTTTGTTTTCCATTGTCATATGTAAAGATAAAAGATTACTATTAAAGTTCCAAGATGGACGACTAGTGCAACTTGCAAAATTTATACATATATTTTCAAACCATAATACATAAATATATCCTTTAACTTGGAGAAAATACATTAAAAATATATCAAATCCTCCTGAATTTGACGGCAAAACTTATTTTAGTACTTTAACTATACGGACGTTTAAATACCCCCTTAACATCTTTGGACTGTATTAAATACAACCCTGAGGGGTCGTTTGGTACAAAGATCAATAATACAGGGATTAGTAATGCAGGGATTTGTAATGCATGGATTAGTAATACAGGGATTATTATTATCAAGTGTTTGGTTCATTATTTTTTAACTAGTTTTGTGTGTGGTTTAAAGCTCTACAAAAAAATCCTTTCCAATTATACCCTTGAGTTGTTATGGGATTTTTGTATTTCATGTAATTGGGTCAAGGTAGATAATTGACAGATAATATTATTTTTTCATAGCATTTTTAACTAGATAAGAGAATAAAACTTTATTATCATATTCACTACGTTCTCACTTAAATTATTTGAGAGTAAATAATTGTCATCTATAAATTGGAGTTAATATCTCAAAAGGTCACACAACTATAATAATATATAGAGAAAATTTATTGAACTTTGTTTTGTATCAATAAATTTTTTAAAAACTCTTTATCATAAAATAAAATAAAAATAAACAATAGATATAGCAAAATTAATTAAACTATTTTATATTCGAGATGTTTTATTTATATGTATATGCTCTTGTTTTAGACTACTTGTGTAATGTTTAAGAAACTTCCGTTAAGAGACAATATTTGACTTATGAATTGTTCTTAAATTCATACATCAACATTAGCATATTAGTCGGATTATCATATTTTATATTAATAATAAGTAGATTAAATAACTAATGTTTTAGAAACAAAAAGTTATATCTAAATAATAAAATTTGCAAATTAATTTATTTAAATAAATTTATTAGTATAAATATAAAATATAAAATCAAGAAAATAAACAAAATGATTAAAAGGATTTGAGGGGGTATTTTTGTCTTTATCTAGATTAGTCCCATGGTATTAAATTAATACCACCAAATGGAAGGTATTAGTTATACACCCTCTAATACCATGTAGGGTGTATGACTAATCCATGGATTGATCCAAAATTCCTACCAAACATAGAATTAAATAATACCACACTTAATACTTGGACTATTTTTCCTAATACTCCCTACCAATTTGGTACAAATATCAATAATGCAGGGATTAGTAATGCATGGATTAGTAATGCAGGGATTGGTAATGTAGGGATTAGTAATGCAGGGATTATTTTTATCAAGTGTTTGGTTCATTGTTTTTTACCTAATTTTGTGTGTGGTTTAAAAGTTTACGAAAAAATTTCTTTCCAATTATACCCTAGAGTTATTATGATATTTTATATTTCATGTAATTAGTCAAAGTAGATAATTAACAGACAATATTATTTTTATAACATTTTTAACTAGCTATGAGAATAAAATTTTTGTTGTCATGTTCACTCTTTAATGAACTTTCGTTAAGAGACAATTTTACTTATGAATTGTTCTTAAATTCATACATCAACATAATTAGCATATTAGTCGGATTATAATATTTTATATTAATAATAAATAGATTAGATAACTCATATTTAGAAACAATTATATCTAAATAATAAAATTTGTAAGCTAATTTATTTAAATAAATTTATTAGTATAATATAAAATATAAAATATAAAATATAAAATAAACAAAATGATTAAAGGATTTGAGGGGGTATTTTTGACTTTACCTAGATTAATCCATGGTATTAGAGCTAATACCACCAAATGGAAGGTATTAGTTATACACCCTCTAATACCATGTAGGGTGCATAACTAATCCCTGGATTGATAATACATAGACCCAAAATTCCTACCAAACATAGCATTAAATAATACAACAAATAATACTTGGATTATTTCTCCTAATACTCCCTACCAAACGACCCTGAGAGTGATATACCACTTTCACCGCCACAATCGTAGCCATGTAAGTACCATGTCACAGCCATTAAACACCATGTCGTTAATTTTTAATTTTTTTTGCTTATTCACCCTTTTGTTTTCTTAAACTCATTACACTAATATAATTAAAACATTCTAAAATCAAAGTGTCACATCTTCTTCAACCCCTTCTCTTCTACCCCCCTCCCCTTTCTTTTCTTGATTTTCACCATTTTCAACCTTCACTAGCTTCTTTTTTTTCCGAATTTTCATCTTTCAATGGTTGTTTTCTTCTTCAACATTCATCAAATACTTATTTTTTCTTCTTCGAACCGTCTCTCTTCACAAATTTTCCCACTGAAAAATAATATTTTTTGAAAATTATTTTTTTCTTAACAACTTAAATAAAAAATGAAGAGTGTGTAAAAAAATTGATAGAACCACATTTTTTTGCGTCACAACTAATAGAATTCAAAATGGGTTACTTAAAATTCAAGAAAGTTTGCATTCAATAAATATGAATTGGGTGTTGAATTTTTGTGATTAATGAAGGACGTGTGAGGTGAATGATGAAAATGAAGAAATTTAATATGAAAGAAGAACGGTATAAGGAGTGCTTCAATGGGGAAGAAGACATTTAGGGAAGACAACAAAATAAATAGAGAACAAAAAAAATTAAATATTTTTTAAAAATAATTGAATCCACAAATTCAATTTACTTCTAAAAAAATTCACATTCTTTTAACTTTAACTTGTAAAAAAAAAAATTAAAAAATATTAGTTAGATATTGGCTAATAAAAAATGCCATGTGTATGATTTTACCTTTCAATTTTTAATTTTTTTTATTATTTTACGCGCTTTGAGGAAGTGACTACACTCACTTTTTCACGTCAGCTCTTAGGGTGGTATTTAATTAGTTCAGAATTGTTAAGGGGGTATTTA
>JAJJBR010001013.1:0-18089 GCA_022817965.1 Solanum lycopersicoides
CAATTCCAAAGTTTCTCCAAGTTTTCTTTCAAGGTGATATTCGTATATTAAGTTCTACTTAAGGTATGGGTTTCTCTTCTGGACTTCTTTCTCCAAGAGAACTTTCTTTCCAACGATTCAATGATATTGAAAACTAGGGTTGTTTACGTGTTCTCGTTGTACTCTTTGTCCCTAGTATCCTTTTCGATTCCATGTTGAATAGATTAGAGATCATGTTGTTGGTATGTGGTGCTGGTTGATCTTATGTGTAATGTGTTGAATTATGAATCTCGATTAACCTATGAAGTTGTGATCGTATAACGTTAAGTGCTTAAAACGTGAATCATGAATCAACGATGTGTTAGTCACACCCGTAAATGTTTAAGTGTTGATGTGTTTGTCCGAATATTGCATTTCTGTGATTGTGACGTTATGAAGATGTTATACTCATCAAATGTTAATATGATGATGTCCAATATGTCTTAAAAACGTTACCCTAAAGTCATGAACTAAGATTGGCTTAAAAGACAACTATGAAATCACATCTTTAATGAATTGACTATCTGATGGCAATAAAATTGGCTAACACTACTTTGTCAAAATAAATGCATGCTAATGGCTAGAATCTTATGTAAATGATTGAAAGATTTGCTAAAGGTTCATACATATTTAATTTAAATATAAACATACGTAAAATTGGTCTATACCAACAAAAATGGTTATGTAGTTTAATATCCAAATGTTGAGTCAATACTAATCATATGCCAATCTTCTGTAGTTAGAATATCAAATGATATTATAAGCACTTCTAAAAGTAATTTATGAATCCATAACCAAGGGCATGCCATTCACTGGGACAACTCCCAACATGCTCTTAAAGAATGAACTATGAACATATGTAACTCATCGAAAGAAGTGCTCATCGTCCATAAACGATGAAATGAAGCTACTACACTAATGTGAAGAAGTAACATGAGTTATAACATAATTAAAGGGGTCTAAAATAAGTAATTGACCAGAATGGGGTGTTAAAGAAAGTGAGACAAGTCTTACTTACACCTAAGCTACTATGTTAAAAGAATAGTGTTAGAATGTGTGAGACTGGTCTCATTAACACCTAAGGATGATATGTAAGGAAAATTCACATTTCATCAATGTAAAGTAAGTATGATATGTAAGGACAATTCACATTTCATCAATGTAAAGTAAGGATGATATGTAAGGACAATTCACATTTCATCAATGTAAAGTAAGGATGATATGTAAGGACAATTCACATTTCATCAATGTAAAGTAAGGATGACAAGTCATCAAAAGAGTAAGTAAATCTCAATCTGGAAGCAAGATTCCATAATGCTTGAGTCAACTCTAAAAGATAAAGAAGATAATGAAAGTAAGCACAACAGCGATAGACTAGTTATGAGCATGTGCTTGCACGTGTAAGTCTCATGTGACGAGGCTACCACCGAGGTGGATAAGTAGTCTCATTAAGTCCCTAGTATTCGAACTATGTCTAGCCAACATAGGAACTAGCCAGTGGTTTCCACCTAAGGGAGCTAGGCATGTTCGGTTTTACTGTGGCCGGTGATTCCACCCCTTTTCGGTGTTGGGAAGACAGTGGATTTCATGTTTAGCTCACATGATCTATGCCGGTTAATGCTCACGATATGTTCTTGGTTCACTATAGCCGTGAGCCACTCCTTTTTGGTGTGGAGTGAACACTTGAGATGGATTCGCCTTAGCCGGGATCACCCCTTTCCATTTGTGGGGCAGACACTGGATTTCATGAGTAGCTCACATTATCTAGATTCATTTTAACCGGTGAATCACCCCTTTTTGGTGTGGGGCAGACACTGGTTTTCATGTTAGCTCGCATGATCTTATTCCATATGATGTCTCTATGAAAGTGAGAATGATGATGATGATGGAACGTATGTTCAAAGTGAGCAATGAAGAAGAGCTTAAGAATGTCAATTGCCAATATCACACTCATGAAGTTCCAGTAAATAATGGACAAAGCCAAATAAGATTGACTTATAATGACTTCTTATATGATGCCAATAAAAAGAAATAGACATAACGTTAACTAAATACCCCATAACTTACCGAACATGAATGTAATGAAATAAATGGCATGATCAATAGAGAATGGCTTATTAAATATAATGAATATGTAGTGTGAAGAATGACTCACTATAAGGTAGGGAAATCATTCCTTAGTCCTTGGATTACTTGCATCGATTCATTGTGGGTATGGGACTACAATGAATCATTGCACTTGTAAGTAAAACATAGGACCAAAGGAATAATTTAACTACACAACAACAAGAAGAAAAAGACTGAAAAATAAACTAATTGTCAAAAAGTGATCTCTCGGGTTGGGATTGAGCAAATTTTCAAATCTTTCGCCCGAGTGGTTCTAAAATTATGTTGATGATACTAATTTCTTGTAATCATATAGAAAATGAGTTGTGTGCTTTGAATGGATTAAAATACATCATATTCATACCACAATTCACAAATAACGAATTAGGAAAGTCTAGTTATGTCACTTTCCAGAAATGGCATGTTGCTTAGGAAGAGCTTTCATTGATCATGCATAGCCTTATGTGTATGTGTGCATACACCCATACTTAGTACAAGTGGTGTACTAACACCCTACTATTTACTAATTTATAGGTGCAGGTCAGAGGGCAGATTGACGACACTTGCAGCGGTTTGGACGTCAGCGCTTTCTCCAGACCATTTGGCAGGTCCTCTTGATTTCGAGGATGCTACACACATTAGTCCAGCTTTAGATATAGACATAGCTAGTGGATGTTGTCCCTAGCGTTTCTTTCACATTTCATTTCGAACCTTTTGATGTAAGGCCATTTTGGCAACTTAATATATATTTTTTCCATCGTTTGCTTGGAAATGTTATTGATATTAGATGGTTGTATGTTGATGTTGAGCTTAGTATGCAATGTTTAATACGTAATGACTATATGAAGTCTAAGTAAACTTCATACATATAGAAAGTTTTAACTTTTCCATAAATTTAACTAGATGAATGTGATGAATGCAAGATGAGGCTTGTCTGCGACCTCTGAGAGGTCAACGACGCCGGTGGCGATTCAGATTCTAGAATTCAGGTCGTTACATTTTGATAGGGTTATGGGGCTTTATTCTTGGCATTGCACAAGTGTTTCTTAAGTTACTTATAAGTTGATATGATTATGATGTTCCTTATATGTGTATATTGAATTGTTTATCATTTTGCATAGTTTTGACTAAATTGTGCCTTTTCTCATGCATTAATGATTTTTATGCATAGGGAACATACTTAGTACATGTGGTTTGTACTAACCCATATTTCTTCCCTTTTTCCTCAAACATTGTAGGTTCGGTCAATTAAGGTATCATTGAGGCTAAAGCAAGAAGGCTTGGACTAGACTCTCCAAGTTTTTGTATGCCCTCTAGTTCGAGGATGCTACTACACACTCTATCTTAGTAGTACTTGTATTGTCTAGTAGACATTCATATCTTTCCTATTGTTGAAGATATTTATGTAAGACCTATGAGGCAATTATGGATTTGTATAAGGATTTTGCCCGGATTGTTTGACTTCGTTAGATGGTTAATATGAGACAAAGTATTAGAATAAATTCCTAAGCATTGTTATGGTCTATTTGCTATAATGAATGCTAAGAGGCTTGTCTTAGTCCTCTTAGAGGACGCCGACACCGATGCCTAGGGGGTAATTTGGGTCGTAACAAACTTGGTATCAGAGCATGAGTTTAAATCTTTTTAAGATTGATGTCTCATTAAACCATGTCTATGTAGTGTCTTATTCATGATTATGAACCGCACCACACTTATGAATGAGAGACTATGTGATACTTCGGAACTTTCACTCTCTTTTTATTCCTAAGTCGTGCCTAAGAGTCTTAACTATATCTTGTCCTTTCTTCTAATCCCTTATATTTGCTTATAGGCAATGAATACAAGAAGGAACAATGCTCGAAGGGCCAGAGAGGAGAATGTGAATGAGGCGGTTCCCCCTCAAGATCCTCAACACCCTCAAGTTCCTATTGAAGAACGGGCTATGTCTAATGTTGAGATAAGATCGGCCATTCATAGCTTGACTCAAGTGTTGGCTACCCAAGTTGCTAGGGATACAAGGGTGCAAGTGAACCCCAATGCTAATACCCCTGCTTCAAGGATTAGGGACTTCACAAGGATGAATCCCCCTACTTTCTATGGTTCTAAGGTAGAGGAGGACCGAGAAGGGTTCATTGATGAAATGTTCAAGGTTCTTGATGCTATGGGTTCTTTTTCTCAAGAAAAGGCGAAACTAGCCACCTACAAACTCAAAAATGTTGCTCAAGTTTGGCATGAGCAATGGAGGGATGAAAGACCGCTTAGAGAAGGTCGGATTACTTGGGATGCTTTCAAGGCGGCTTTCCTTAATAGGTTCTTTCCCTTTGAATTATGGGAGAGAAAAATGCAATAATTAACCAACCTTCGTCAAGGTGGTATTAGTGTGAAGGAGTATAGCCTTAAGTTTACTCAACTATCAAAGCATGCTCCTACTATGGTTGCGGATTCTAGGCCTAAGATGAACAAATTTGTCATGGGGATATCCGATCTTGTGGTTAATCAATGTAGGTCATCTATGTTGACTCCTTTCTCATTTCATAGTTCATGACAAACAAATCGAGGAACAAAAGCTTAAACAAGTTGGTAGGGAGTTGAAGAAGGTGAGAACCGAATAGGGAAATTTTTCAAAGAATGGGTATGAGGTTCAAGACGAAACAAGGTTCAAGAAGTGGTTTTCTAATCATGGATCTTCTAGTGCTCCAAGAATCAATAAGAGTAAGGCCCCTATTCCCAAGCCCCAATAGGGGAAAGGTGGTGGTTCTTATATTTATAGGCCTCTTTATTCTAAATGTGGTAGAAAATATGATGGCAAGTGCCTTGTTGGTTTGGGTAATTGCTATAGTTGTGGATAGACTGGTCACATTAAGAGATATTGCCTTATGAGTGTCACGACCCAAAAGCACCCCCTAAAAGTTAGGGAAAACCTTCGAATCATGACCGGGCGTACTTGACCCCTTTGGGGTCTCGTACAAGCCCTCTAACTAGCATTCATAACATAAAGCATGAAAAGTAGTGCGGAATTAAAACTTTTCACGATAATAATAATAAAAGGAGTCTTTTCATAAATACTAGGAAATCTTATCGTCACAAGCCAACTTGAAGACACAACTTGGAATCTTAGGGACACGACCCTTTACAATAAAAGTAAATACATTTTTAAGTCTTAATAAAGAAGCTAAGAAACATAAAACTATGTCCTCGAATATATGAGGACATACCCAATTCCTGAGAGATAGAATTCCCAAGATTCAACTCCGATCCTCCAAAAAGGCTTCCAACCTATACTCATAAGGTATATAAAAGTATGGGGTTAGTACAACAATGTACTAAGTATAGCATATGCAAAAACATACGAAAAGGGACATTTTAGTAAAAATAACTTTTCATGCAATTATAGCGATATTCATGAATCTAGAAACAAACCAACATAAGAATTGACAATCAACACTTTATGGCAACTTTACCAAAACTTAGAGTAATCAAAAGGAACATTTCAATAAACTTACTAAAAGAACAATGAAAATTGAACAAAGCATCATAGTGAACATTTTGAATTCTTAAAATGGAGACATTACAGTGAATGGCACGGTCCAAGTCATATGAACTCTTTTCCTTTAAAGTTGCCCTAACACAAGGTTATCCTAAGACTCCCTAAGGTGAGCCAAGAAGGGACTCTCATTACACCTCCCTTCGAAGCACACCAAAGCGACCCTTAAAACTACCAAATCTTAGGCTTACTTCGTTAGAAATAAAATCCACGCCCTTGACTAACATATGCAAAACACTCATGGAAAATATAGGTCACACAAGGTGCAATGTGAGAGTAGCATCTTATACTACCACTCCCACTTAATGCTCCTAATGGATTCCATTTACTCATGTACTCCACAAAAATCATCCATAACACTACACCATAGTACTCATTCACACGGATTTCATGAAGATACTCTTCTCCCATAGTAGGTATAGGTCACACCAAGTGCAATGTGAGAATAGCATCCCATACTACTACTCCCACTTAGTGCTCCTAGTCGGTAACTAATGTGGATGGAGCACTTCACGACATACATACACAATATCAACAATAGACAAGTTAACTAGTTTCAAATCAATTCTTTTGTGGGAGTTAGCTTAACCGACAAAGACCATGAGAGCTAGACATGGAATCCCGATATTAACCCCTATCGGATGAGGGATCCTTACTTGCCTAGTGTAAGGTCATGCATCTTAGCGTTTACATGGCTTTTGATAATGAAAGATAGAGACAAAGAGATAAGAATCTCTCTTTTGACACATATAGTCAAAAGTATGTCGGCCATACTTGGCCATTATTGTAAAGTAAGTTTGTCGTTTTTTATTAAAGTTTGTCGGCCATATGTAAAAAAGTTAGGCCATTAGTATAAAGTAAAGTAGTTTAACGTTTTGTGTCGGCCGAATGTTTTTAGGCCAAGTGTTAAAGTTAGTGTCGGCCATTATAGGCCAATAATATAAGTTTTGTGTATAAATAGAGGTTCAAGTCCTCATGAATAAACAAGCTACTTCCTACATATCTCTCTCTTATTATCTCTTCTCTCTAATCCCCCTTCCGCCCCCCAATGGTATCACTTAAGTCTAATTCTTTATTTCTTATTTGTTGAAATATTTATTATCAAAAATTATTTTTGTTCTTCAAAATCTTCATCTTGATATTTTTCTTTTGATATTAATTTTATATCAGTTTCAGTCATTATATTCTATACTATCGTATCTGATTCTATATTATCATTCTCAGTTTCAATTTCTTCTATATCTGAAATTTCATAAATACTATCATTATCACTTAACTCATAATCTATAAATCTATTTGCATATATTTATCTTGTTCAATAATTATTTCTGCAATTCGTTTATTTTTAATATCTTTTGGTAATTTACAATCTCTAGCTAAATGTCCTAACTTACCACAATTGTAACAATTGCAATCGGATAATTTCTTTTTTCTTTTAAATCTTATTTTTTCGTTATTATTTTACATAATTTCTTTTCCTTGGATTTTTATATTTATATTTCTTAGGGGTTTTCCTATATTTCTTATTTTTTCTAGGTTTTCTGTAAATTTTTCATTACATCCAAATTGAGTGCTACTTGTTTTTACAACATTTTAGATTTTTAATTAATACTTTGTTCATTTTATATTTTCTTTTGATCTTCACATAGTTTTATAAACCAATGTTTTAAATATGTTATTCTAGATCCTAATGTATCTGTCATTTCATTATTATTCCAATCTTTTATTATGTGGGTACTAAATGGTTCTGGTAATTTTATAAAATATTGCTTTCTAATTTCTTTAGCTTCTTCTGTAGTATATTTTGATTTATAATAAAATTCTTTAAATGCACATGTATATTCTTCTAAATAACACATATCACATATGGCTAATTTTGACATTAACTGCTTATTTATTAGTTGTTCTTTATTTTGTTCTTTTATATCTGTATTCATACTTCCAAATTCATTTCTTATTGCTAACTCATATTTTTCTAATATGTCTATATTAGATGTTGTTGTTGATCCATCTACCTTTTTATCACTTCTAAGTGCTTGTTTTCCTTCTTCGGTTAAATTTTCTATCCATGATTTTGTTACTTCGATTAATGTTCTTCGATATATTTTGGGGTTCTCTTATAGTTATTTATTATCTACTAATTGTTTTGCTAAATTTCCTATCCATAATAGGATTACGCTGTTTTCATCTTTTACACAATCTAAATTTAAAAAATTATTTGTTTCTGTTATATTTGTAGGTAACCATTCTTTATTTAATCTACTATTCCATATAGCTTCTATTCTATCTGAACTTTCATAACTTTTCGTATAGTATGTTGGTGTTGATGTTCTAGGATTATGTCTAGGACTTTTACTTTGTTCTCTAGATGTTCCTGGTTTACTAGATGTTCCTGGTTTATTCATATTACTTGTATTTATTTCTAAATGTTTTAATTTTTCTGTTGTTTCTATTTTTTCTATCATTTCTGTATATGTTTCACTTATAGTACTTACTTCTGAATTTCTTTCTTCTAATTCATTATCGTCATCAATATTATTTACTTCTAGATTTTCTAGATTCTCATCTTCATTTAAAATTTCTTTCATTTTATTTATTTCAATTTCTAAAGTAATTTCTTGTTCTTTTTCTTTAGCTAATTGTTTTTCTTTTTGTTTCTTATCATATAATAATTTTAATTGATTTAATTCATTTTCTAATTCACTTATTCGATTATTTTTTATTTGTTCTAATTTTTGAATTTCTTTTTTAGCTTGTATTTCTATTCTTTTAATTTCATTAGATCTATCTATGTCTTCATTTTCTTTTATTATTCTTATCATAGCTGTTAAACTATCTTCTAGTTTTGCTGTTTCCTTTTCTAGCATTAGATACATTTTTTCTCCTATTTTCTTATATCTTCTTCCTAAGTTTGAAAATACTATTTTTATTGTTAATCCTTCTTGATTTTCGAATATTTTTTCTTCTACTGCATATTCTTCTTTATTCATCTCTATTTGTTTTTATCGTTTAATCAAATAAATATTTTCTCATAATAGTCGGTTTTAATTATATTAAGTCTTTGTATTTCTTTAGCATTATTTTCTATATATTCTAAATATTCTTCTTCTCGAAGATATATATATCTATTTACATTTTCGTATAATAACTGTTCTTCTAAAGTTATTTTTTCTTTAATTTCTTTCCAAAGTTTTAAATATCTATAATTGATCATTGGTCTCTATATAGTTCTAAATCATCGAATAAATATTCTAAATCATTTAAATCTTCAGTTCCTATGAATAGCTCATTCCATCCTATAGTCATTTCTTCAATTATTTCATTCATTAATAATATGTCATATATTTCTCTTCGTATATCAGCATTAAGACCAGTTAATATATAAAACAGTAATATCATATAATCATTATCTCTATCTAACAAATATGTAGGCATAGTTATATCAAATTTTGTTTTTATTTTCACTAAAAAACATTATTCCTTCTAATCTCTTCTTAGTTTATATGCAGTTATCAAACTTTAATAACAGTATAATATTCATCTCATCTAGTCACTACTTATGGGTTTTTTCTTGTTCTCAGTTACCCTAACAGCGCCTTCTACAATCATGTACTCCCCTGAACGGCATTCCTTCGCCTGGCGGTTTCCATCTTAGGACGGCATAGTCTAGGCATACTTACTCACAAGATATTTTCCATAGTAAACCTTCTTAGAGATGATTATTATAACATTATTATAGTATGATAAACACTTATAATCTAGTAAAGATTATCAGGAATAACTAAGTTTAGCTACTCATTTTCAAATTTAAACATACCTTCTTGTTAGATTCATTCTCCATAGCTGATTCTTAGTTGTATATTTTAATACTTAGCTCTGATACCAATTTGGGGGGCGGAAGGGGGATTAGAGAGAAGAGATAATAAGAGAGAGATATGTAGGAAGTAGCTTGTTTATTCATGAGGACTTGAACCTCTATTTATAATAATATAAGTTTTGTGTATAAATAGAGGTTCAAGTCCTCATGAATAAACAAGCTACTTCCTACATATCTCTCTCTTATTATCTCTTCTCTCTAATCCCCCTTCCGCCCCCCAAATTGGTATCAGAGCTAAGTATTAAAATATACAACTAAGAATCAGCTATGGAGAATGAATCTAACAAGAAGGTATGTTTAAATTTGAAAATGAGTAGCTAAACTTAGTTATTCCTGATAATCTTTACTAGATTATAAGTGTTTATCATACTATAATAATGTTATAATAATCATCTCTAGAAGGTTTACTATGGAAAATATCTTGTGAGTAAGTATGCCTAGACTATGCCGTCCTAAGATGGAAACCGCCAGGCGAAGGAATGCCGTTAGGGAGTACATGATTGTAGAAGGCGCTGTTAGGGTAACTGAGAACAAGAAAAACCCATAAGTAGTGACTAGATGAGATGAATATTATACTGTTATTAAAGTTTGATAACTGCATATAAACTAAGAAGAGATTAAAGGAATAATGTTTTTAGTGAAAATAAAAACAAATTTGATATAACTATGCCTACATATTTGTTAGATAGAGATAATGATTATATGATATTACTGTTTTATATATTGACTGGTCTTAATGCTGATATACGAAGAGAAATATATGACATATTATTAATGAATGAAATAATTGAAGAAATGACTATAGGATGGAATGAGCTATTCATAGGAACTGAAGATTTAAATGATTTAGAATATTTATTCGATGATTTAGAACTATATAGAGATCAATGATCAATTATAGATATTTAAACTTTGGAAAGAAATTAAAGAAAAATAACTTTAGAAGAAAGTTATTATACGAAAATGTAAATAGATATATATATCTTCGAGAAGAAGAATATTTAGAATATATAGAAACTAATGCTAAAGAAATACAAAGACTTAATATAATTAAAACGACTATTATGAGAAAATATTTATTTATTAAACGATAAAAACAAATAGAATGAATAAAGAAGAATATGCAGTAGAAGAAAAAATATTCGAAAATCCAGAAGGATTAACAATAAAAATAGTATTTTCAAACTTAGGAAGAAGATATAAGAAAATAGGAGATAAAATGTATTTAATGCTAGAAAAAGAAACAGCAAAACTAGAAGATAGTTTAACAGCTATGATAAGAATAATAAAAGAAAATGAAGACATAGATAGATCTAATGAAATTAAAAGAATAGAAATACAAGCTAAAAAGAAATTCAAAAATTAGAACAAATAAAAAATAATCGAATTAGTGAATTAGAAAATGAATTAAATCAATTAAAATTATTATATGAAAAAAAAAAAAGAAAAACAATTAGCTAAAGAAAAAGAACAAGAAATTACTTTAGAAATTGAAATAAATAAAATGAAAGAAATTTTAAATGAAAATGAGAATCTAGAAAATCTAGAAGTAAATAATATGATGACGATAATGAATTAGAAGAAAGAAATTCAGAAGTAAGTACTATAAGTGAAACATATACAGAAATGTTAGAAAAAATAGAAACAACAGAAAAATTAAAACATTTAGAAATAAATACAAGTAATATGAATAAACCAGGAACATCTAGAGAACAAGAGTAAAAGTCCTAGACATAATCCTAGAACATCAACACCAACATACTATACGAAAAGTTATGAAAGTTCAGATAGAATAGAAGCTATATGGAATAGTAGATTAAATAAAGAATGGACCTACAAATATAACAGAAACAAATAATTTTTTAAATTTAGATTGTGTAAAAGATGAAAACAGCGTAATCCTATTATGGATAGGAAATTTAGCAAAACAATTAGTAGATAATAAAATAACAATAAGAGAAACCCCAAAATATATAGAAAGAACATTAATCGGAGTAACAAAATCATGGATAGAAAATTTAACCGAAGAAGGAAAACAAGCACTTAGAAGTGATAAAAAGTAGATGGATCAACAACAACATCTAATATAGACATATTAGAAAAATATGAGTTAGCAATAAGAAATGAATTTGGAAGTATGACTACAGATATAAAAGAACAAAATAAAGAACAACTAATAAATAAGCAGTTAATGTCAAAATTAGCAATATGTGATATGTGTTATTTAGAAGAATATACATGTGCATTTAAAGATTTTATTATAAATCAAAATATACTACAGAAGAAGCTAAAGAAATTAGAAAACAATATTTTATAAAATTACCAGAACCATTTAGTACCCAAATAATAAAAGATTGGAATAATGATGAAATGACAGATACATTAGGATCTAGAATAACATATTTAAAACATTGGTTTATAAAACTATGTGAAGATCAAAAAGAAAAATATAAAATGAAAAAGTATTAATTAAAAATCTAAAATGTTGTAAAAACAAAGTAGCACCTCAATTTGGATGTAATGAAAAATATTACAGAAAACCTAGAAAAAATAAGAAATATAGGAAAACCCCTAAGAATATAAATATAAAAATCCAAGGAAAAGAAATTATGTAAAAAATGATAAGAAAAATAAGATTTAAAAGAAAAAAGAAATTATCCGATTGTAATTGTTACAATTGTGGTAAGTTAGGACATTTAGCTAGAGATTGTAAATTACCAAAAGATATTAAAAATAAACGAATTGCAGAAATAGTTATTGAAAAAGGTAAATATATGCAAATAGATTATATAGATTATGAGTTAAGTGATAATGATAGTATTTATGAAATTTCAGATATAGAAGAAATTGAAACTGAGAATGATAATATAGAATCAGATAACGATAGTATAGAATATAATGACTGAAACTGATATAAAATTAATATCAAAAGAAAAATATCAAGATGAAGATTTTGAAGAACAAAAGATAATATTTGATAATAAAATATTTCAACAAATAAGAAATAAAGAATTAGACTTAAGCGTACAAAAAATACTAAAAATACCTCTAATTAACAATTGGTTTAAGAAAAGTAATGAAGAATATTATGTAGTTAGTCAAAAAGAACATATTATTGATTGCAAATATACAAAAGGAAAAGCACAAATACCTATACTCAATAAAAGAGTAATAAATCAGGAAATACAACAAATAAAAACAAAAGTACCTATTAAATATGTACATTTAGGAGCAACAGAAATATTAATAAAAGCGTGTTTTAGAGAAGGAATAGATACACCAATAGAAATATATTTAGCAGATGATAGAATTATACAACCTATAGAAAAAAGCGTAATAAGTGCTATAAAAGGAAATTTAATATACCAAAAATTTAAATTTATAATAAGTGCAAATTATTCAATAGCCTTAACAGATAAAAATATAGATAAATCATTAGTGTTATATTGGAAGTTATCAGGAATAAAATTAGCACCTGGAAGTAAGATATTTACAGTAAGATGTAAAAATTTATATATATTAACTACTAAACACAAAATAATAGCAGAAAATAAAATCAATAGGATTAAGATAGAAAATCCTTTTGAACAAGTTATTTCAATAATCGATAAAAATGATTATAGTTACAAAGATATTGACTTAGAAGAAGATTTACAAATAGTAAAAGATAGAATAAATACTCCAAGTATATTGAGTAGAAGTACCTCATCAAAAGCTAGTACCTCAAAAAGAAAATACGAATTAACAGAAAACAACTATTATTATATAACAGGAATTATAAATGATAAAAAATACAAAATATTACTAATACAGGACAGGAAATAATATATAAATAAAGAACTAGTATTAGAAGAAGAAATTATGAGAACAGGACAAGAATGCCCTGAATTACCTAGTGAAATAATACTATATGAAGAAAGTAGAAAAAGAAGTAATTATAGGAGGAATCCTATTAACAATACAATTTAAAATAAATAATGAAGAACAAAATATAACCTTAGGAATAAACTGGTTAGACCAATTTATACCCTATAAAATTGAAGAAAACAAATTAATATTAACATGTCAAAATAAGAGGATAATAATACCAAGAACGTAATGAAATAATGAAAATATACATTCTTGCTAAGATAATTGTAGAAGGATATTATAATAGATATTATACACCTATGATAGATACAGGATCAGAAGCAAATATATGTAAATATAATTGTTTACCAGAAGATAAATGGGAAAAATTAACTACACCTTTAGTAGTAACAGGATTTAATAATGAAAGTAGTATAATTACACATAAAGCTAAAAATATAAAATACAAATTTGGGATAAAAAACTAAAATAGAAGAAATGTATAATTATGAATTTCCAAATAAAGATATGTTATTAGGAATGCCTTTTTTAGATAAGTTATACCCTCATATAATAACAAAAACACATTGGTGGTTTACTACACCTTGTGGATATAAAATAGGAGCTAAACGAGTAAACAATAAACAAAGAAAAATAACAGAATGGATAAAAGGAAATGAGAAAATAAATCAAAAATTAGAAAATATGAGTACAAAAGAAATAAATAAACTTGAAATAATAATTTTTACAATAGATAAACTAAAAATGATAAAAGAACAATTAGAAAGTTTATATAATGAAAAACCATTAGTAGGATGGGAAAAACATAAAACTATAGTAAAAATTGAGTTAATAGATGAGAATAGTATAATAACTCAAAAACCATTAAAATATAATTTTGATGATTTAAATGAATTTAAAATACATATTGATGAATTGTTGGAAAATAAATATATTCAAGAAACTAATAGTAAACATACAAGTCCAGCATTTATAGTAAATAATCATAGTGAACAAAAAGAGGTAAAAGTAGAATGGTAATAGATTATAGAAATTAAATGCTAAAACCAAAACATATAATTACCCTATACCAACAAAATACTAAAATAAGACAAATACAAGGATTTAATTATTTTAGTAAATTTGACTGTAAATCAGGATTTTACCATTTAAAGTTAGCAGAAGAATCTAAACATTTAACAGCATTCACAGTACCGCAAGGATACTATGAGTGGAATGTACTACCCTTTGGATATAAGAACGCACCAGGTAGATATCAACATTTTATGGATAGTTATTTTAATCAATTAGAAAACTGTATAGTATATATAGATGATATACTATTATATTCAAGAACAAAAGAAGAACATATTAAATTATTAGAAAAATTTATACATATAGTAAAAATTTCAGGAATTAGTTTAAGTAAAACTAAAGCAGAAATTATGAAATCACAGATAGATTTTTTAGGAATTCAGATAGATAAAAATGGTATAAAAATGCAAATACATATAGTCCAGAAAATAGTAAATTCAGAAGAAAATATTGATACAAAAAAGAAATTACAATCCTTTTTAGGATTAGTAAATCAAGTAAGAGACTATATACCTAAGTTAGCAGAATATTTAAAACCATTACACAAAAAATTAAGAAAAGATATAGAATATCATTTTGATAGCAAAGACAAAGGATATATAAAAAATATAAAGAATTTATGTAAAACATTACCTAAATTATACTTTCCTGATGAAAATAAGATATTTAGTTATATAGTAGAAACTGATGCTAGTGATCATAGTTATGGAGGAGTTTTAAAATATAAATATAAAAATGACAAAATAGAATATCATTGTCGATATAATTCAGGATCGTATACTGAACCACAAATAAAATGGGAAATTAATCGTAAAGAGTTATTCGCATTATATAAATGTTTATTGGCTTTTGAACCATATATTGTTTATAACAAATTCATTGTTAGAACAGATAATACTCAAGTTAAATGGTGGATAACAAGAAAATTAGATGATTCAGTAACAACAAAAGAAATAAGAAGATTGGTATTGAATATACTAAATTTTACATTTACAATTGAAGTTATTACAACTAACAAGAATACAATTGCAGATTACCTATCAAGACAAAGGTACTCAAACTGAGAAAGATACAATGGACGAAATACTAAAATCTATTACTACACTTTGTAATAAAGTGGATAGTATGGATAAAGATATACAACAGCTTAAGATTAATGAAGTTAATCTGAAATCTAAAGCTAAAGATAGTAGTCAGCAGCATGACTATAAATATGCGGAGATACGTCGTGAGGCAGACGGAAAACAGCCAGAGCTAAAAGGTGACGTTGAGAAACACCTAAAAACTCAATTTACTAACAAGTTAGATATTGCAGTTGCAGGTACAAGTAAAAAAGCTATGGAAAACCCTATTCCAAAAAATACAAATTTAAATAGCCTATTTATAAAACCTTTTGTACAAAAACCCCAGATAGTACAAATCTCAACTCCACAAACAGTTACTTACGCAGCCAGCATAAACAAAGAAAAGAACATATATAACCATATTTCCAAAAATTATATTGACAACATATTTCAGATAATAACCTTTCTCAAATACAAAACCAAGATCAACAACCACTACAGATAAAACACAAGATTATGTAACCCAGAAATTACAGGGTTATAATAAACTCATTGCACAACCAAAAACTAACCCCAATTTAGTCAAAACATGTTTCCATTATGGATTACTAAGTACAGTTTACACATATACAGGCGAAGAATTAAGTGGAATACCAGAAATCCACAAGTCATTTTTGATATACAAAAAGATAACTAAAGGAAATTTATTCTTTGTGAAGATATATACAGCAACAGCAGAAATACTCTTTAATGAGATAAAACCAATAATTCAAGTAGTAAAAATTGGTTTAACTCAAGATATGATTATACCGGAAGAAATAGGACAACAACCAGAGATACAAAAAATGAGATAGCCAGCTTTCTTGCAAATAAAAGAGTAATTGGATTATCTACTATTATTCAAGAATTAGCAAATAATTATTTACAAGGCAAAGCTATATGGAGCTATTATTCAAGAGATCATTTGATGATTTACGCAAATTCTCGAGAAGTTAGACAAGGAGATATGGATGAAGTTCAAAAATGGATATTATCCTTGTTAAAACCTGAAGATATTCCAACAACTAGAGCAATAAAAAAGGGATTTATTTCTGATGAATTATTAATCAGATATTGTAAGATAATTGGACATAAATACCCAGATCATATATGCTCAAAATGCAATGAAGGTGATAAAGATATTCCCGCAGTATTATTCGAGTAAAGAGATAAAGAAGAACGAATGAAGATAGAGACAAAGAGATAAGAATCTCTTTGACAAATATAGTCAAAAAGTATGTCGGCCATACTTGGCCATTATTGTAAAGTAGTTTGTCGTTTTTATTAAAGTTTGTCGGCCATATGTAAAAAAGTCAGGCCACTAGTATAAAGTAAAGTATTTAACGTTTTGTGTCGGCCAAACGTTTTTAGGCCAAGTGTAAAGTTAGTGTCGGCCATTATAGGCCAATAATGTAAGTTTGTGTATAAATAGAGGTTCAAGTCCTCATGAATAAAAAAGCTACTTCCTACATATCTCTCTCTTATTATCTCTTCTCTCTAATCCCCTTCCATCATTGGTCTCTATATAGTTCTAAATCATCGAATAATATTCTAAATCATTTTAAATCTTCAGTTCCCTATGAATAGCTCATTCCATCCTATAGTCATTTCTTCAATTATTTCATTCATTAATAATATGTCATATATTTCTCTTCGTATATCAGCATTAAGACCAGTCAATATATAAAACAGTAATATCATATAATCCATTATCTCTATCTAACAAATTGTAGGCATAGTTATATCAAATTTTGTTTTTATTTTCACTAAAAACATTATTCCTTCTAATCTCTTCTATAGTTTATATGCAGTTATCAAACTTTAATAACAGTATAATATTCATCTCATCTAGTCACTACTTATGGGTTTTTTCTTGTTCATCAGTTACCCTAACAGCGCCTTCTAACATCATGTACTCCCCTACGGCATTCCTTCGCCTGGCGGTTTCCATCTTAGGACGGCATAGTCTAGGCATACTTACTCACAAAGATATTTTCCATAGTAAACCTTCTTAGAGTATGATTATTATAACATTATTATAGTATGATAAACACTTATAATCTAGTAAAGATTATCAGGATACTAAGTTTAGCTACTCGCATTTCAATAGGAACAACAAACCAGAGATACAAAAAAATGAGATAAGCTCAGCTTTGCTTGCAAATAAAAGAGTAATTGGATTATCTACTATTATTTCAGAATTGGCAATAATTATTTACAAGGCAAAGTATAATGGAGCTATTATTTCAAAGAGATCATTTGATGAATTTGCGCAAATCTGAGAAGTTTAGACCAAGGAGATATGGATGAAGTTCAAATGGATTATATCCTTGTTAAAAACCTGAAGATATTTCCAACAACTAGAGCAATAAAAAAGGATTTTTTCTGATGATTATTAATCGAGATGGAGGAAATGAGCTATTCATAGGAACTGAAGATTTAAATGATTTAGAGATATTTATTCGAGATTAGAACTATATAGAGCATTTGGGGGGCC
>JAJJBR010001014.1:0-10953 GCA_022817965.1 Solanum lycopersicoides
TACCAATGTGTTATGTGTTATTTAGGGAAAATTTTTAAATAACCATGCGCTCATTTATTTTAAATTTAGGATAATTCTCTACTTTCGATGAAAAAAAATCAAATAAATAAACATAAATTTAATTTGTAAGATGTAAAATTCCTTAAGTACAATCAATAATTTCTTCTTGTCGTTGGTCAAAGAAGCTCCTCCTCGAAAGAATCCTTTTGATCTGTCTTATGTTGCTTTCACTGTGTTCTTTAATTTTCTCACTTTCTAATTTCTGCAAATCCATATTGTTTCTTAATAAATGAATTGAGATAGAAAAGTATATTGTGGAATATAATAAACGTTCTCAATAAAAGAATTTTAAATAGATATAAGTGTTGAAAAATTACCTCGCAAGCAGGAAGGAGGGAATACAAACGTATTGACAATGTTATTATCTATTAAGGTAGCACTATAATGGTTAGGCTCTCAAACTCACCTGAAAATCATAAATAATCAAATGAAAGATAATTAATAGTACAAGTCATTTATGTGTTGTTGAATAAATTAATGAATTATGTACCATGAATAATTTGTTGTTCGTGATTGTCTGCATCTTTCCTATATTTCATGGAAAGTTGCGAATTGCTTCCCTTGTTCCCTTGAAACAAATAGTTAAAATTTTATTTTGCTAAAAAAAGGTTATTAATGATACATTGAAATTAATTTTCCAGACTACTAATACTCCAATTATTTTTTAAAAATTTATCTAATAATAAGATTAAAATTTTAAAAAAGGCAATATTTCTCTTTTAATTTATTAACTTGAACAAGGACAATAATAATAAACATAAATCAGTTGTAAGATGTTGAATTAATTAACTACGTACCATAAATAAGTTTTTCCTTTTGCTTGTTCTCTAATATTTTCTTGGAAGAGTCCCCTTGGTCCTCTCTTGAAGATTTCTTATTCCTCTTGTCATCTTTTTTCTTTTTATTTTTGTGCTTCGAGCATATTGGGCATATACTATTGAATGAAAACCAAAAGGCAAGATCAACTAATTATTCAAATTGACAAATCATGCTCGCAAAATTCAAGATCTTCCCTCCATACTAAAGGGTATAAAGTTGAAAACCAAATGAGATTCTAGAAGTCACAAAAGAAACGTAGTTAAGTTAATATACACATATGCCGTTGAAACTACATACACTTTATCCTAATCATAACCGTATATATAAACCGTATTTTATAAAGTAAAAATTATTTGAAATAAATAGAAATATATATTACGTATAGATTTTAGAGATGAAACAACACTTTTTGATTTGAGAGAAACACAGAGGAATGATTTTAAGGGATGAAGAAAGCATCATCCTTCGGTGACTCTCATTCTAAGATCGAGATGAAAGTTCTCGTTCTCAGATTGGAAAATATAATTGAGTGAATGCATGTGGAAAACTTGATGGAAGTTTTAATGTATTTAAATGAGATTGTTCACACATATCAATATACAACAACAAAAGCAACATATCTGATGTCATCCCACAAGTAGGATTTGAAAAGGGTGAGATATACACAAATTAGGGTTTGAAAATATGAAGATGTACACAAATTTTGCTACAACCTTTTTTGGGTAGAGATATTTTTTTCTATATGTCATACACAAAAGAATCGAAATAGGATTGCAAGCAAGAGAAATAAAGAAAAAATCAATCTTGTTAATTATAGGTTTTAAAAGTCAATAGAAATGATCTATAAATTCAAAAATAAGACACTTGCTAAAATGAGCTGTAAATTTATAAATGAAGACAAGGGCAAAAAATTGAGAAACAAAACAAGATCTGAATTGAATCAAACTCACCATCACGTAACTCGATTCCTTTAGGCAAGAAAATAAAAAGCAAAAATAAATTGAATCGAATGAACGAGTGAATCAATGCCGTCTCAATCACGTTTATATGTTCCTCTTGATTAATCCCTTAAAAATTGAAGTAAGTGAAAAAGAAAACCTGTATTGATTCATGTGTCTCCTCTTGACCGCTAATATATTTTTCTAAAAACTAAAATTAAAATGAAGAAGTGAACAAACATCTCGCCTTTTATATGTACACTATCGATTGCTGAGTTGTTTCTTGAAAATTATGTTTGTTTAATTTTGGAAAATTTATTATTTGTCCATAAAAGGTAAAATAAATTTAAAGTGCAAAGGTGTGAACATACTAGAATTCTAAATCAATTATTGTGAAGAATTTTATTATAGTGCTAATAGTGATATTTTGACATTAATTGAGAAATTTATTTAAAATCATTTATTTCTTTACCTTTGTCATTTATCATACTTTGTAGCTGTATGATAAGGATAATACATGACAACTTTAATTTTTAGACTTTGACCAAATAAATTTAAATAGTTTTCATAGAGTTAGTCAAATATCATATCTAATGCAAACCATCATAATCACTACAAAATTGACATAGGACATTGAATTGTGATTGAGGTAATAATATTTTTCTTACAATATATAATAGTCAGTTTGACTTAAAATTAAAGTATTTTGAATTTATGTTTTGGAGTGGAAGACTCTACATCTCTTTTCTTTAAACTCGTTTAGATTATGAAATGCACATAAAAACAATATATGTGTAGTTGTTCGTGCAATAGTATAGAATATATTAATATAAAATAAAATTTCAATTTTAAATTAAACGAAAAATATTCACTCTTTCCTGCAACTTGATAAACGAATAATTAATGGGTAAATGAAATTAAAAAATTAATTGTTATATCGTATGTGTTTATAAGTTTCCTCTTAATTGTTGAGCTATTCCTTTTAATAGTAATACCATCAAGATATTTAGTAAAGAAATTCAAAAAATAGTTGAAGACAAATTTAATCCGGTGTGGGAGACAAATAATGTATAAATATTAGAAAAACAAGTCTATTTATAAAATGTAATTTTTCAATGAATGCAATTCAATTGAAACCCCTCCCCAATAGATAGTTTCTTCATTGCTTTAGAAAACAACATTCATCAAGTTTGGATCATTCAAATTTATCGCCTTACAATTTCAAAAAAGCAAGGATATGAAGAGATAAAAGTTCTAACTATCACGATTCAAAAATTGGGTGTGATGACACCTACCTTATCCAACTAAGACTATTCAACCGAAATAATCTTTGACAAGGGTAAATACGGAAGTAAGAAAGGAAATAAGGACTAAACATAATGTAAGAATTTCAAAAATAATAACATAACAAAACATGATGTCATGTATACAACCACTAGGTAAATATACAATTTTTTATAAATGAACAAGTCAGAATGTCTAAAGTCCTAGAATAGTACAAAGACATAGTAAGGAGTAAGTAACACTTTCCGCAAGGAGGTACCTCACAAACTCCTCAAAATCAAGACTCGGACACTGATGCGAGAGGAGGATCACAATGAACGGGACCATAAACTACATTAGTGTAGAAAACAAGGCAGTGAGTGATGAGTGGTGGATTTCCACTCATTTAAGGATCTATTCATATTTACTTTGACTTGATTTAGTTTAGAATTGATGCTTTTAATATGGTTTTCTTAATATTTATAGGTAAATGAAATGGAGAGTTGATTAAGAATATTGTTGAAGAAATTAAGTGGAATTGAAGGAAGAAGAGGCAAATTAGAAGAAAGTGGAACTGACAAAAGTTCGATCATCGCGATCGTATGAAGTAGAGGTCGTGATTGCGTTGCCCATGAAATCAAATCATCCAATTGTGTAGTCAGATGTCGCGATCCCATGTCCTAGACACACTATTCCCCGTGATCGTGTGAGTTAGTTGTCGTGACTGCAAAGGGTAAAATACCTAGCACCTGGGCAGATTGGGAATTTCACCAAATGGATCCCAAAACCCCTTTGCACACTTGCCAATTGTAACGACCCTCTTAGTCGTTTTATAAATATTACCCATTTTCTGAGTTAACCCCTTTTTAATAATTTTTATAAGTGATTTATGACTTGTGAGAGTGATATAATTTGTACACCTAACCAAAATAATAATGAGAATAATAATTAAAAAAAATAGGTTAAAGGTTGTCGCTGTTGTTCGCAAAAGTAGCATTACACACGAACAATCAATTAAAAAAAACTATAACAAGAACAAGGAAAAGTCGATGAAAAATTTTGGTGCGGCGCAAAAAGGTACGAAACATTTTTTTATTAAATATAATGGATTATAGATATTGGAAGATTAGGAGAAATTGTTGATATCATTAATGTTGGACAGAGCATAAGGAAATTTGATTGAAAATTATTGATGATTTAATGTGATTTTTCTATAATTATTATGAGATTATTAATGGTAAACAATTAAATAATGATTGTTTGCACATATAGTCACTGGAAACTTTAAATTTTTTGCGTAACATCGGTCAATGTTGGCAGATTTACTTTGTAGCGTTTAGGTTACTGACGCTAATTAATCCAAATCGGGTTGAAAAGTTTCTTTTGATTATCGTATTATGATTTAAATTTTGATATATTAAGATAGATAATTAAAGATTAAGGATTATTGTATAATATGATACTAGTAGAGTTATGTTATTTGGAGAATAAGACTTAGCCCTAGACTTAAAATTTGGATAACATGATAATTGACATGTTAATTGTAATCAAATTAGGAACTTGACTATAGATTGAGGTGACTAAGTCAGCCATATTGTATGGGTGTTGTTAGTTTCAAAATCTTAGTGTGTTCATTTATTTGAATAGATTGCTTTGAGTTGAAGTTCAGTGAAATGGGAAGGTTCAAGTCCCAGAGTGATTGTTTGACTATTTGAGGCAAGTGAATTTCTAAACTCTAGCTAAGTGTATGAAATGCGTGTATTTCCTTCTCGTATATTTTTGCGAGTAATGGGTTGACTTGTCCACATTAATTAATTCTAATGATGAAAACAAAGGGTAATAAAAGGCAATATGAATAATTGCTTGTGTGTGATGTGTTGATAACGGAGCATGGTTTGAAAGGCTTGTTGAATCATTGTTGATGTTGTTGTGAATTGTGCAGTGTTATGAAAATGGTCATATCCTCTTTATTTGTGTGAACATTTCATTTGCATTATTTAAGACATTGGTTGTGACAAGTGTTATGTGCATTGAGAAAGAATGAGAACCTAAAGAGGATGTACCATTTCGAGAGACGTATCGCGCGCCGCGATGGATACTATATTTCGAAGGATGTATCGCTCGCTGCGATGGTTATTTTTATTGAGGGTCGTGTCATACGCCGTAATAGATGCTTGGACAAATATGTCCCCCATGGGTCCCAGACTGAGAGACTGCGGGTGTATATCACTAGGTCAGACATGCATCATTATACCTACCATTGCATTCCATTGCATTGCACATACTTATCATTAGTGAACTTGATATTGTGTTTTGCTGATCTTGTGAATGCCTTTCTGCGGAACATGTGGTTGATGAATACTGAGCTTGTTGTTGAGGATATATAATTTGTTGAAGTGTTGTTGTTGAGGATATGTAATTTGTTGAAGTATTGTTGTTGATGATATGTAATTTGTCAAAGTGTTGTTGTGGAGAATATATAATTTATCTAAGTGTTGTTTTTAAGCTATGTGCTATGTAAACTGTGAGCTGTTAAGGTGGGCTGATTTTTATGCAGGTTGCAGTTGGGGTAGTATGAGTACCCGTATTTCATCCCCTTAGCTTTTTTAGAGGGTTTTTTGGTGAGTACCGTGTGGTTTGGTAATCACTCCTTGCGTCTACAATATTTTTTGTAGATTACGAGCCTGGATTTTTGTGGTACTTGTCATTCTCTTCTTTTCTAAGGCTTCTTGGAGATTTGTGAGGTAGTTATTTGTCGTCTCACTGGGCTTTGTTTCTCCTTAATTATGATGTTGTTCTATTCTAAAAATAAGTTCATTGAGACTAGTGTTTTCTTTCGATTCAATTGTAATACTTTGGAGGCTTGTACACGTGATACCAGATTTTGGGGGTATTTTGAAGTTGATAGTAAATTTTCCGCATTTTTGTTGTAATGGTTGAGTTTTAGACTGACTTATCTTGGTGGGATAAGACGAGTGCCATCACGTCTATTTTTGGATCCTGATAAAATGGTATCAGTGCCCAGGTTCATAGGTCTCACGTGTGTACAAGTCTAGTCTAAGTAGCGTCTCAAGGATCGGTATGGAGACGTCTGTACTTATGTTCGAGAGGCTATAGTTACTTTTAGAAAAAATCTTCATTTCTTGGATCTCTATCGTGCGTATTTGGTCCGATTTTGATTCTTATCGCCTTATTTGGTTCATTCTCACTTATAGTGATGACTCATGCATAGTTCCTCATTTGAGTATCCGGTGTGTTGTATTTGTCTTTGATGTTAGATTTGTTACAAATGTGGAAGTGATATATTTATGGGAAGGATGTGCTATTAGATTTGGAATGTTCAACGACTCGAATAGATTGAGTTAGGTGATGGCTTGATGAAACATTTTGAGGATTAGACTGAACAGTGGTTTAACGGACTTCATGAGCGTATACTTTGTTTAGGCTAGTCATCTAGTAGTGGGATCAATACTTGTGTGGTATATGCAATATCTTGAGTGATTTTACAATTGAAAGTGAAATGACTAAAAAGAAGGTTAGATAATGAATGTGATAACTTTAGAAGCTACATTTAGTGAAAGTTTTATAACATTTATGGGCTACTTAGTGAATGATGAGAGTGATGTTACACTAATTAAAGTCGGAATCTTTATTTTAGTTTCATAGATTGAGGAATGTCAAAGAGAATCCAAAATTCTCAATTGATTAGGGTTATGCATTGTGTTATTTCTACTATCGACCTAATTTATGAACGAATGTATATCGCTTTGGATGAGAGACCGAACGGATTTTATAGTGTATGGTAGTTACTTAATGGGTAGAAATGTGTAGGCTATCAGATTATAACCTTCTTGAGGGTATGATATGTCCTAGTGGTGGATCTAATAAATTTTTACAATGTGATATTAGTGGTATATGTAAATGAAACGGTGATGTTAAGTATGATTATTAACTACATAAAGAGTAATCATTTGTACCACATGCTCATATAATGAGATTCAATATTGTATTCACATTTGAGGAAATAGTTGATACTACTGAGTTAAGCATGGATCTTTGTGGTATCTTTGGTACGATATTAATGTGTTTAGGTTGTGAAGTGTATCTCGAGAATTTTAGATGAGTGGTGATTTAATCGTAAGCTCCATGAAAGTGGATCGATATTAGAATGACAAGCTTATAGTTAAATGAAGTCTGAAGGAGTATACTTGTGTGAAAAGTAATTAAGAATTTTACTAAGAGAGTGCACACAAGATTGAGTGACTCTTTTTTATTGATTGATATAACTGGGTTTAAGGTGTCATGTTATTGGGAATGTTGACTTCGTGGTGATGGCAAAGGCTAACTGAGCATAATGGTAATAAGACTTCGTGATGAATTGTGATTGAGACATAGCTATATGATAAGGATTGTTGGTTAAAAGAATTTGGTATTGTAATGATGACTTGTGACCATAAGTTTGTCGTTTACTATTATTTCGTGAGTAGCGTGGTTAGATGAAAAATTATATGAGCTGCTAAGACACCACTCAAATAGAATTGAAAGTAACTAGAGTCATAAATGAAAAAAATAATTGGGATGTAGTGCATCCTTTGGAAGGAGGCAAAAATAATGATTTTTACTCTGATTGCTAAAGGCTAAATATGTATCTTCAGAAAGAGTGGATAATTTGATTTAGAAACATGCGTTTCCATCTATTTTGCCTAGAGTATTGTGATAGTGTTTCACGTCATGCATATCAGCTAAAAGTTGTTGGATAAGATTTGAGAAAGAAGTCTACAGACGTTTGACTCGAGTATGGTGATAAGTTCTCTTATAGTTTCGAGTTTGGTAACTAGTACAATTGGATTTTTAATGAAGGACATGGTAATATTGATGAAGAGGCGATCAATGATAAGCTAAAATACATGAATTCATAAAGACCTTTAATGTATGAGCCCTATTGATAGATAATAGAATTGGTTTACACAGTTGAATTCAAAATTCAAGTTTCTCATGGTAAGCTTAGGTTTGTGATAGTGTGTTTTGTCAATGTATGAATTGGTAAGGTAAGAAAGGATCGATCACATTTAGTATTGAGCATTTGTAAATAGCATGTGCAGGGTTTGGATTGTAGAGTTTGTTACTTTTGATTGTTAAAGGCCTAAGAAGGTATTTCCCTTAATGTTTTTGTTAAAGTATAAGGTAAAATATCATGGGTTGTTGGTTAAATGATTAGATTGTAAGAAATTTAGTGACAAGAAAAGAGTATGGTGTAGTAAAGAGTTCAAGGTATTTAAAATTTACCTCATGAAAAGAATTTAAGAGATGTGAAGGAATTAGATCTCTCGTATAGATCGTTGGTTCGGAGATAAAGGTTGTATGAATTTTTACTTTGTGTTCGGATTATGATAGGTAACTTATTGATGATCAACGGTGTGGACTTAGTTTTATATGATTAATGAGGGTTTGAGGCGAATGAAACTACTCTATGGCGGGATTACCTAGATTTCTATGGTGTGTTACATAGTCACATGATGGTAGAATAGATTATGTGCTCATAGTATATAGAATTATTTGGGTTACCAAGAGTTTTCTTAGTGTTGGTATAAGGTTTATGATGATTTTGAATATTTGATGGAATTTGATATCTGAAAAATTACGTGGAGTTGACATTGAGTGTGATTCAATTATTGTATCTCGATGATAAAGTACTGTTAGATTTAGAATTAGTGTTATCAGTCTTGGTGTGACCTGTATTTATCATGAAATGCTTATATGGAAGAGAGGGAGCCATAGTTTGGAAATTTTAGAGGCGATATAATGTATTTGCTAAGAAAATTTTAATACAAATGACGGGTTGAGAATAAGGTAAATAGTTGGTGTAGCAATGATATTCTGTTACATTAAGAGTGTTGACTTTGAGCAATGATGTTCTGACCTGTTGACTAGTGAAGTACTGTGAAGAACATATGTGGTTCGATAAAATAAGTATATGCACAATTATAATTGTACTATATTGATGATTGTGGATAACTAGAAAATTGATGAGATAGAGTTATATGAATGAAAATGTTTGATATAGGCACTATGAAAGAAGTATCTAATCTTATTCGACTCTCGTTTTGTAAATTCTTATATGACCATCTACTTCGTTTTGGATATGGTTTAGAGTGTGATTCACTATCCATACGCACACGTGATTTTATATTTATGGGTGAATTCCTAGTGGTGGATCGGGTGTACCGATTTTGTTATTGTCCTCTTGGTACGATGACTTCCTTAGTTAGACTTGTTCATTTCAGTTATGAAAGATTTGGTGTTGTTTGGGATAGTTGACGTATACTAGTGATTCTACACGCAGAACATTGCTTATGGAAACTTATAGAAGAGCTACTATATATGAAGAGTTACAATTGTCTAAAAGTGTTGTTAGAGATTCTGTATTTTGGAGTGTATTTTGTTGGATGTTTACTTAATCATTTCCTTCGATGGGTTAGATAAGTTTGATCATCCCTTGGTGAGTATTCTATGTCTAAACATCTGAGTTTTATAACTTAAGTTTGTGGGAAGATTGTGTTGTGAAAAGGAAATCTTGATAAGATATGTGATGGTTTGTGCGTTATGCGTGTGGTTGTTGGTTAAAGTTCACTTCTGTAGTAGTTGGTATCGGTTCAGAATGTTATTTTTGTTATGTGATAAAAGATTTGTCCTGATGGTTGTATTATGGTCTAGTAGGTTTCAATTTAGACTGAGTTCATTAGTTAGTTTGTGGCTTGATAATCAGTCTTGATATATAGATCTTCCAAAGTTTTATTCGAAAGTTTATTCTTAGTAGTTGATCTTCATGAAATGGTTTTAAGGAGGAACTTACTTGGAGAGATGAATACGACTTTAAAAATCATACCTCATGTTTTGGTCATGTTGGTTATTCTCCTTGTTATTCTTCTTTATGTTCGAGGACGAACATGTATTTTAGTGGTGGATAATGTAATACCCTCTTAGTCGTTTTATAAATTTTACCATTTTCTGAGTTAACCCCTTTTTAATAATTTTTATAAATGATTTATGACTTGTGAGAGTGATATAATTTGTACACCTAATAAATGATTATTTCTGTTGTTAATAATAAAGGAAAGAAAATAAATGGCTCAAGCCCAAATAATAATGAAATAATAATTAAAAAAAATAGGTCAAAGGTTGTTGCTGTTGTTCGCAACAGTAGCATTACACACGAACAATCAATAAAAAAATATAACAAGAACAAGGAAAATCGATGGAAAATTTTGATGCGGCGCAAAAAGGTACGAAACATTTTTTATTAAATATAATGAATTATAGATATTGGAAGATTAGGAGCAATTGTTGATATCATTAATGTTGGACAGAGCATAAGGAAATTTGATTGAAAATTATTGATGATTTAATGTGATTTTTCTATAATTATTATGAGATTATTAATGGTGAACAATTAAATAATGATTGGTTGCACATAAAGTCACTGGAAACTTTAAATTTTTGGTGTAACATCGGTCAATGTTGGCAGATTTACTTTGTAGCGTTTAGTTACTGACGCAATGACGCTAATTAATCCAAATCGGGTTGAAAAGTTTCTTGATTATCAATTTAAATTTATGTATTAAGATAGGTAATTAAAATTAAGGATTATTGTATAATATGATACTAGTAGAGTTATGTTATTTGGAGAATAAGACTTAACCCTAGACTTGAAATTTGGAAAACATGAGAATTGACATGTTAATTGAATCAAATTAGGAACTTGACTATAGATTGGGGTGAGTTTTTTTTATCTAAGTCAGTTATATTATATGGTGTTGTTAGTTTTCAAAATCTTAGTGTGTTCATTTATTTGAATAGATTGCTTTGAGTTGGA
>JAJJBR010001015.1:0-20756 GCA_022817965.1 Solanum lycopersicoides
CTTGGGGTGGAAACTGATGTTCCACAGAGCTGCTCCTCCTCTTCTCTGACCAACGGTTTCTCCTAGTATTCATTCTTTGAAAACAATAAGAATTGATGTTGAGACCGGCTCATAACACAAGAAATTAGACATTAGAAAAGCAGATAAGATCAGAAGAAGGGAAATTTTTCCTATGCATCAACCAGTCTCTAATCCAGGATAGTGGACACTTACTACCATGACTTAGAACTACTCAATGTGGTTGATGTGAACTCATTATTCTCGGAATTTAACCTAGTTCTCTGATACCAATCTTTGTCACGACCGGAGTCTAGACCCAGACGAGGCCGGCGTCGTTGACCTCTCAGTGGTCGCGGGACAGCCTACTTTACGTCATTCTTATTCATCTAGGTTAATTTAGCGGAAATTTGAAACTTTTTGTTTCTTAACTTACTTATTAAAATTCTGCATATACTAAGTGTTTCACCATCAACATCTAATATTAAGATCATCAATGAAAGAAAGAGAATAATATAGTAATATAAGATGTACTTGCCAAAATGGCACCAATACAACGTCTAAATAAAAGGAAAGAAACGCTAGTGGAACATGCTCCACTAGCTCAACTCTAAAACTAAGCTAAATATAAATGGCAGCCTCTCGAAAGCATGAGGGCCTACCAAGTCCGGATGAATGCTCGACGTCCGGATAGCTTCAACGTCAACCTGCAGCTCTAGCGTCCACCTATGCCTGCACCTAAAATTGTAGAGTTGTATAGGGTTAGTACACACTTGTACTAAGTATGGTATATGCAAGCACACACCAAGGACATGCATGAGAAAGGATATCTCTTTCCTAACAACATGATTATAGAAAGTCAAGAGTGGACTTGCCAAATTGAGATTAGGAAAGTTAGTGAACCTTCCAAATTTGGATTAAGAAAGTCAGTGTGCTTTCCAAATTTGGATTAGGAAAGACAATGAGCTTTCCAAATTTGGATTAGGAAAGTCATACCATGAGAGTAACATGCATCATTATAATTATAATATTGCACACAACACATAACATCTTACACATAGCACATATCATATAGCATACAACACATAACATCTTTTATAACATTCATTCATATGCCATGAGACCTTGGAATCATGGACTTGACATTAAGACTTTCCAAAATGAGGGCTCAACATATGCGACCTCAACTAGGGAGTCTTCATTAGCAAACACAGAGTCTGCTTCATTCATTCATACGTACTTTATTTCATTTCGTTCATAGGCCAGTGTAAACACCAGCTATACCTAGGGTGTAGTTTAAGACTTTCATCGGGTTTGCTGTGCAATGATCAAGAATAACCTAGAGTCATTACCTGAGTCTAGCTCACCTCTTGATTATCCTATCCTAACACTTTTGGTATCATTCATTTCATTATGTTCTTCATTTGAGGCTGACCTCATTCATTCATTGGGAACTTTAACTTTAACCGACATAGATCATGTGAGCATCATGAAATCCAGTGTATCCCCCACACCGAAAAGAGGTGGAATTACCGGCCAAGGTGACCCAAAACATGCTAGCATACACTATAATTTTCCCTCGCCGGATCCCTATATTGGCAATATAGGTTCGAAGACCAGGAGATATAAGGAGACCCATACCTGGCTAGCCGGACAGTCTCATCTCATGAGAGTTACGTGAACCTCCGCCCTTTCCTAAAGAAGGCATCACCGCTCATAGCTAGTCTATCGGTACTCAGTATAAAGTTCCATTATATTAAACTCATACGTCATGGAAGCTGGCTTATAGTATGAGAAAATCATATATCATTAGATGATTTCTCATCTCATCATTAGTATTAAGTGTGTTAATCTCAATACTTTCATTAGAGTGTTCATAGAGACTGGTCTCTTCATTATCTTACACTATCATAGGTGAGTACGTTTTGGTAACATTTACTTAGGCTCATTTGAGAATGTTCTCATCTTTTACATTAGCCTCATATCATGTTGTCACCACATTCATTAACATTAGCACATTTTCTCTTCATAATTACTAACCCCTTTTACGTGAATGTTATTTCATCATATGCCATATATTGGTCATTTGTGTTTCATACCTTACTTAAACCTTCTAGGGTTTATTATTCATTGTTCATTTCATCATTTCATTGTTCATTTCATCATTTCATTACATACATCTTAGGTTCACTTACTTTTAAACGTAAGTTAGACTTATAGGGCTATACATATAAGCCATGAGGCTTCATTTATAGTTCGTTAAGTGATTCATACATTCCTAAGATTATGTAGTACAAGACTTATGTATCTTGTATATATGCCAAGATCTTGATTTCGATCAAAGTAGGTGGCATTATTCTTGAATATTTAATTCATGTATGACTTATGTATCAATACGGAAGTTTGGGTAAGGAAACCCAAGTTCGAATCACTTGGACAACATTTACAATTTTCATTGATTTTATTTTTAATCTTCATGACATTGGGACTCTAGATCGAACCCCAACATCAACATTCTATTTTCATTTTTCTCCTTGGATTTTCTCTTAATATGGCAGAAGGGTTGTGGGTTCGAAACCCCACAACCCCTTTTTATTTTTCATTATCATCTTGTTGTTCCATTTCGCCTAGACCAAGAGATTGTGGGATCAAACCCCCATAGCCTCTTTTATTTTTATTCTTTATATTCGGTCGGAATTGGGAGGTTGTGGGTTCGAACCCCTATAACCTCCTTATTTTAATTTAAATTCGCTAGGGGCTGTGAGGTTGTGGGTTCGAACCCCCACAACCTCCTATTTTTATTTTTAATTAAAACTCCCTAAGCTAGGCGTTTGGCAGTGAAGTTGTGGGATCGAGCCCGCACAGCCTCACTTTATTTTCTTATTTATTTCGCTGCTCTCCTTTCCAGCCTTGAGGTCGTGGGTTCGATTCCCACGCCTCACATCTTCTTTTTCTTTTATTTTCTCTTCTCTCATTCGCAGCCTGGAGTTCGTGGGTTCGATTTCCATGCCTCCCATTTATTTGTTTAATTTATTGTTCTCTTTTTTCCCATCTATTAACCCAATTTCGATTCCCCCAGCCCGCGTTTCTTTTATTTTTATCGTGAATTACGACTGCCACTCAGGTGAGGTCACGGGTTAGAATCCTGGTGGCCTCACCCCTTTAACAGTTACTAAATTTCCAGATTTTTATTCATCAACTTTTAGTCTAAACCAAGTTTGTATATTACTAAAAAATTTAGTCATTTTTCAACTCATATTCATCACACTTTCACTTGATTCATAGGGTGTATTCATATACCATTTTAACACATTCTTTAGGCGCATCTTTCATAGGTTTGTTTGGCTAAAAGAGTGTTATTCAATCATCCACATTTCATTACAATGAACATAACGTTCTGTACAACTTTTGCATATAAAATACAAAAATTAAACATGCCATTTTCACCTCCAACAGTGACTAAGTTCACTGCCACACGTTGCACACACACATCACATTTTCGCATGATTTCGAACAACATATTCAATATTCACGAAATTTCGAACATGCATACTTAAACATAAACATCACGAAAACACATTTCTTCCCTACTTTGTACCAGCGAACATATCCAACCTATGATTCAATGCGAGCTAGTGACAAGGACATGCAACGGGGAACAACCCTAGTTTTCGGAATGAATATCTTGAATCTTAAGGAGTCTCTTTGGAAAGGGACCAAGAGAGAAGAAACCCATACCTTGTTTGATTGTTCAAATGTTGAAGTTGTTGCCCAAACCTTTCTCCAAAACCACGTCCAACTCACCTAAAGTTTCACCACCAACTCGACGGAAATCCCCCTTGCCTTAACATTTTTTATTAGCTTGTTTTGTTAGACTTTTTTTTGTGAGTTCTTCAAGTGTGAAGAACTTTTGGTATATTTTCTGTTCTTCACGTTAATTAGCAGAGAGAAAACAAGAGAGTTTGAACGTGAGGATGTGATAGACGTGAGAGAGTGAAACGTGTGAAGTTGTTTAGGCTTAGATGATGACTTAGTCAATTTAGGACTCTCCTTAATACTTAAAATCTGATTTAATTAATTATACATGAAAGGACCATTTTGCCCTTACAAAAAATCAGATTTTAAATAATAAATAAATCACCAATTTGTTGCTTCCATTCGGGCTCAAACTCGGGTGACACTGTTTTGCGAAAATGGGTCATTTCGGGTTGACCGAACCCGAACCGGTTCTTTAATTAAATTAATTAATTAATTAATTAATTCCTTAGGGTAATTATGATATTACCCTTGGCCTGGAAAAGACGATTTTACCCTGGACCCTTAAAACTCAAGATTTCCTCTTTTTAAGTCCAGTAAAGACTCCTTCGATTAAATCTTCATTTTCGAGAGCCCTACATGGTTGGTTCCAACCTTTACAAGCTCAACTAACTCCCCAAGTTAGTTGACTTGGTCGTAGTAAGGGTTCTAATGTATGGTTCTACGCGTATCAATCCGTGTTAACCTTGGTCTAATCGCAACCATTCTTGACACCCTAAGCATTTATCTTATTCATTTTTAGGGTTGTTAAAATCAATCTTTGTTATTTTCAGAGAATGAATACTAGGAGAACCATTGGTCAGAGGAGAGGAAGTGCAGCTGCTGGGGACAATCAGGTTCCACCACAGGCTCCAGGTGCAGCAGTGGCTATGCCGGTTAACCCAGCTGGGTTGACTGATGAGGAGGTGCGGGCATCTCTGTCCCAGATGGCACAGGCCATCACTATGCAGGCCTAGGCCATGACTGACCAGGTCAATCGGCAGAATATTTAGAGGGAGAACCCACCAGTTCGTAGCATGACTGACAGGCTGAGAGACTTCACGAGGATGAATCCTCTTATTTTCACAGGGTCTAAGACTTCAGAGGACCCCCAGGTGTTTGTGGATGAGGTGCATAAGATTTTGGTGGCTATGGGGGCCACAGACACTGAGAAAGCAGAGTTGACTTCCTATCAACTCAAGGATGTTGCACAAACTTGGTGCAAGATGTGGCAGGATAGCCGAGCTTTGGGTGGAGTTCCGGTCACTTGGGAGCTGTTTAAGATAGCCTTCCTGGAGAGATTCTTTCCCAGGGAGATGAGGGAGGCAAAGTTGAGAAGTTTATTAACCTTAAGCAGGGATCAATGACAGTCAGGGAGTATTCCCAGAAGTTTGTTAAACTATCCAAGTATGTTACTTTCCTTTGTATCTAACAGCAATGATGAGATGAGTACTGAAGTTTGTTAAACTATCCAGGTATGCTACTTCCCTTGTATCTAACAGCAGGGATGAGATGAGCAGGTTCCTCACAGGAATCAACGGAGATCTGGAGGAGGAGTGTCGGTCTGCGATGCTCCATGATCACATGGACCTATCCAGGTTGATGGTGCATGTCCAGCAGGTAGAGGACAGCCGCAAGTAGAGAGGCATTCGTTATGCTGGGAGGCCTAAGCCTCAAGATCAGGCAGGTCCCAGCCATGGAGGCCACAAAAACAATTTTGGCGTCCCTGAATAGCCCAAGTTTAAGAAGGGACTCTCCCACCAAGGGGAGTCAAGTTCATCCAAGGGTCGCTATGACAGGGATTCCGAGTCCAGAGTTAAGAGAAACAATGGAGTAGATACACCTCAGGAGAGGCCACCTTGTAGGAAGTCTGGCAAACTGCATGGAGGAGAGTGTATGATGGGCACTAACGCTTGTTACAGTTGTGGCAAACCGGGTCACATGGTGAAGGATTGTCCGAATAGGAGAAGTCAAGAACAAGGGAAGGAGAGAGTTCAGCCTAATGGTCCAAGTGAAGAGGCTCCAAGGAGGCAACGATTCTTCGCACTCAAGTCTAGGGGTGTAGGGGAAGGCACCTCTGGTGAAGTCTCGGGTGCTTGCCTTAATTAGTCTTTCATGTATTTGACTATGTTTGGTGTTTATGCACTAGTATGAGGTTAATATGTTTGAGTCATTATGTTGGTGGCTGATTAGTATGACTTATATGTTTGCTTATGTTGTATGCTTTGATGAGACTAATTTAGGAAAGAGTTCCTTAGTCTATTAATGTGAAGCTACTAGTAGGTTTCAAGGATGTGCATCATCATGTTAATATGTGAATAAGATATTCACCAATGGAGAGTATTGAATTACCTATGTATGCATACATTCCATAGATGACTTACTTATTGTTAGTAAAGAGTAGTGTCATTCGGGGACGAATGTTCCTAAGGGGGGGATAATGTAACAACCCTAAAAATGGATATGATAAGTAATGCTTAATGTGTCTATAATGCCTACAATTAGACCAGGGTTCACACGGATTGATGCGCGTAGAACGAGACCTCTGAACCCTTGATACATCAAAGCCAACTAACTTGGGGAGTTAGTTGAGCTTGGAAAGGTTGGGTCCAACCATGTAGGGCTCTCGAATACGAAGATTTACTCGAAGGAGTCTTTATCGAACTTAAAAAGGGGAAATCTTAGGTTTGGAGGGTCTAGGGGTAAAATGGTCTTTTTCCATGCTAAGGGTAGTATCATAATTACCCTAAATATATAATTAATTATTTAATTAATAAGGTGGAGGGGCAATTTGGGAAGAGAGGGCCAAAAATGGGCTCTTGAAGTGAAGTCTTGTTCCACCCGCGTTCGAACCTAGGTGGAAGCAATGAATTAAAGTGGTTTTTATTTAAGTTGTTAAATTAATGTAATTAATTAATATTTATTATTTATTGTCTGATTTAAAATAAAAGGAAATCAGATTTTATAATAATTAACTAAACCTTATTTGACTAAGTCCTAAACTAGACTCCTAAGCCTAAGGTAACTCTCCTCTCTCACGCTCATCTCTCTCTCTCACGTCTCTATCACTCTCATTCATGTTCTCTGCCAAAATAACTTCAAAAACAGTAGGTAAACCAAAGTTCTTCACACTTGAAGAACTCACACAAAAATATAAGAAAAACAAACGTAAATCAATCACGTAGGCAAATAGAAGGTTTTCCGTCGAATTTGGTGTTGGACGTGTGTTTGGAGGAGTTCTTTGGGCAGCAAGTCGAGGTTTGAACTTCAAAAAGGTATGGGTTTTCTTCTCTCTTGGTCCCTTTCCCAAGAGACCCCTTAAGATTCATATTATTCAGCCAGAAAACTAGGATTGTTCCCCTTTGCATGCCCCTGTCACTAGCTCCCAATGAATCGTAGGTTGGGTATGATTGCTGGTATATTTAGGTGTGTGTTGTGTTTTCGTGATGAATATGTTTATGTTTGTGTATTTGAAATCGTATGAATGATAACCTATGTGTTCCGAAACTATGAGCATGTGTGTGCAAAAATGTGGCACTGACTATGTGTTCTAGGCTTGAGGCTCCAAAATTGATAATGTTAAAATTGTTATTTTACGTGCATAAACCTATGTAAATCGTGATGTCCATTAAAATGGAAGTGTTCTTGATTTGAGTATCAATCTCTTGGCTAAACGAATCCATGAAAAATGCACCTAAGAACGTATTTAATGATCTACGAATTACCCTATGAATTTACATGTAATTGTTGATGAAAGTATGCTGAAAATTTTCAAAAAAATTTCCAGATTTAAGTTAGGAATTTCGGTCAAGTTAAGAGGTTTCAAAAAGTTGTGAAAATGAATTAAAACAAGTGAGGTCATGGAGGATTGAACCCATGACCTCACCATGTCAAAAACCATGAAAATAAAGAAGCAAAAAGAAATGTGGTGAAGGGGATTCGAACCATGGTCTAAGGCAGACTAAGGAGGAGAATAAAAGAAAAAATAAAGGGGGAGGCGTGTGGGAATCAAACCCACGTCCTCTTAGGCAGAATTAAGGAGGAGAATAAAAGAAAAATAAAGGTGGAGGCGTGCGGTAATCGAACCCACGACCTCTTAGGCAGATTTAAGGAGGAGCATAAAAGAAAAATAAAGGGGGAGGCGTGTGGGAATCGAACCCACAACCTCTTAGGCAGATTTGAGGAGGAGAATAAAATAAAAATAAAGAGAGGCTGTGGGGTTTTTTATCCCACAACCTCATGGTCAACTCAATATAGTCAAGGAAAATTAAATAAAAAAATAAAAGGGGCTGTGGGGGTTCGAACCCACAACCCCTCGGCCAAGGAAGAGAAAATACAAAGGAGAGAAATAAAAAGGAAAAGTTGATGTTGGGGCTCGCTCTAGGGTCCCAATGTTATGTGGACCAAAAATAAAATCAATGAAAAATGTAAATGTTGTCCAAGTGATTCGAAATCAGGTTCCCTTGCCCCAAATTTCGTATTGATACATAAGTCATACATGAATTAAATGTTCAAGAATAATGCCGCCTACTTAGATCGAAATTGAGATCTTGGCATACATAAAATATGCATAAGTCTTGTACTACATAATCTTAGGAAGATATGAATCACTTAAACGAATTATGAATGAAACCTCATGGCTTGTATGTATAGACCCATAAGTCTAGCATACGTTTAAAAATAAGTGAACCTAAGATGTATGTAATGAAATGATGTAACCCTAGCAAGGTTAAGTACGAGTGTAAAATACACTAAATGGCCAAGAGAATTGGCATACGATGAAATGATTATTATGTAATGAAATGAAGAAACCCTAGAAGGTTTAAGTAAGAGTGTGAAACACACAAATGGCCAAGTGAATTGGCATATGATGAAATGAACATTCACGTAAAAAGGGGTGAGTAATTATGAAGAGTAAATGTGCTCATGTTTATGAATGTGGTGACAACATTATATGAGGCTAATGTAAAAGATGAGAACAATCTCAAATGAGCCTAAGTAAATGTTACCAAAACGTACTCACCTATGAGAGTGTAAAGTTAATGAAGAGACCAGTCTCTATGAACACTCTAATGAAAGTATTGAGATTAACACACTTAATACTAATGATGAGATGAGAAATCATCTATTGAGATATGATGTCCTCATACTAGAAGCCAGCTTCCATGACGTATGAGTTGAATGAAATGGAACTTTATACTGAGCACCGATAGACTAGCTATGAGCGGTGATGCCTTCTTTCGGGAAGGGCGGAGGTTCACGTAACTCTCATGAGATGAGACTGTCCGGCATGCCGGGTATGGGTCTCCTTATATCTCCTAGTCTTCGAACCTATACTGCCAATATAGGGATCTGGCGGGGTTCAATTCCCATGTACGCTAGCATGTTTTGGGTCACCTTGGCCGGTGATTCCACCTCTTTTTGGTGTGGGGGAGACACTGGATTTCGTGATGCTCACATGATCTATCTCGGTTAAAGTTAAAGTTCCCAATGAATGAATGAGGCCAGCCTCAAATGATGCACATAATGAAATGAACGATACCAAAGGTGTTAGGATAGGATAATCAAGAGGTGAGCTAGACTCAAGTAATGACACTAGGTTATTCTTGATCATTGCACAGCAAACCGATGAGAGTATTAAACTACATCTTAGGTATAGCTTGTTTTTACACTACCTTATGAATGAATGAAAGAAAGTATGTATGAATGAATGAAGCAGACTCCGTGTTTGCTAAAGAAGACTCCCTAGTTAAGGTACCATATATTGAGCCCTCATTTTGGGAAGTCTTAATGTCAAGTCCATGATTCCAAGGTCTCATGGCTTATGAATGCATGATATGAAATATGTTATGTGCTATATGCAATATGATATGTGCTATGTGTAAGATGTATGTGATGTGTGCAATATGATAAGTATGATGATGCATGTTACTCTCATGGCATGACTTTCCTAATCCAAATTTGGAAAGCTCACTGACTTTCCTAATCCAAATTTGGAAAGCTCACTAACTTTCCTAATCCCAATTTGGCAAGTCCACTGACTTGACTTTCTATAATCATGTTATTAGGAAAGAGCTATTCTTACTCATGCATGTCCTTGGTTTGTGCTTGCATATACCCATACTTAGTACAAGTGTGTACTAATCCCATACAACTCTATATTTTTAGGTGCAGGCACAGGTGGAGGCTAGATCTTACAGGTTGACGTTGCAGCTATCCGGATGTGGAGCTTTCATCCGGACTTGGTAGGTCCTAATGCTTTCGAGGATGTCTACCGTTATTATCTTGCTTAGATGTAGGCTTTAGCTAGTGGAGCATGTTCCACTAGTGTTTCTTTCCACTTTCATTTCAGACTTTGTATTGGTGTCGTTTTGGCAAAAATACGTTTAATGCAATTATGAACTGTTTCTTTCATTTGATTATCTCTACATTAGATGGTTGATTTGTGAACGCCTATAATGTTAAGTCTAAAATGTTTAGCATGAAATAATAAAACAAAAAGTTTAAATTTTCCGCTAAAATTAACTTAGATGAAGTAAAAATGACGTATGTAGGCTTGTATGCGAACTCTGAGAGGTCAACGACGCCGGTCTCGTTTGGGGTCTAGATTTTGGTCGTGACAATCATAAACATACTTTTGAAATCAATTTGAGAAAGAACCCATGGCTAGATTGAAAATTGGGGATGTTGGTCTTTGAATCACATTTTAAAATCCTTGATTGACTCCTTAGATGAATGGATAACTAAGGACGAAGGATAACTATACCTTTTTGATTGAATACCCATGATAAATTTGATAATAGACCATGAAAATCCAGCCCCTAGCTTGAACTTGAGTGTCACGACTGGAATCTAGACCCCAGATGAGACCGGCGTCGTTGACCTCTCAAAGGACGCAGACAAGCCTACTTACGTCATTCTTACTTCATCTAGGTTAATTTTAGCGGAAAATTTGTTACTTTTTGTTTCTTATCATGCATAAAGGTCATTCTACTCACATTCATAATGTTCACAATCAACCATCTAACATTAAGATTATCAACTGAAAGAAATAGTTCAATACTGAATTAAATGTATAATTGCCGAAATGGCACCAATAAAATGTCTGAAATAAAAATGGAAAGAAACACTAGTGGAACATACTCCACTAGCTAAAGCCTACATCTAAGCTATATAGTAACGGTAGACATCCTCGAAAGCATGAGGGCCTACCAAGTCGGGATGAAAGCTTCACGTCCGGATACCTGCAACGACAACTTGTAAGCTCTAGCGTCCACCTGTGCCTGCACCTAAAAATATAGAGTTGTATGGGATTAGTACATACTTGTACTAAGTATGGGTGTGTGCAAGAACACACCAAGGACATGCATGTGTAAGAATAGTTCTTTCCTAACAACATGATTATGGAAAGTCAAGTCAGTGGACTTGCCAAATTGGGATTAGGAAAGTTAGTGGGCTTTCCAAATTTGGATTAGGAAAGTTAGTGAGCTTTCCAAATTTGGATTAGGAAAGTCATGCCATGAGAGTAACATGCATCATCATACGTATCATATTGCACACACCACATAACATCTTACACATAGCACATAACATATTGCATATAACATATAACATCATTCATATCATTCATTCATATGCCATGAAACTTTTGAATCATGGACTTGACATTAAGAATTCCCAAAATGAGGGCTCAACATATGGGACCTCAACTAGAGAGACTTCTTTAGCAAACACAGAGTCTGCTTCATTCATTCATACGTACTTCATTTCATTCATTCATAAGCTAGTGTAAACACCAGCTATATCTAGGATGTAGTTTAAGACTCTCGTCGGGTTTGCTGTGCAATGATCAAGAATAACCTAGTGTTATTACTTGAGTCTAGCTCACCTCTTGATTATCCTATCCAAACACCTTTGGTATCGTTCATTTCATTATGTGTATCATTTGAGGCTGGCCTCATTCATTCAGTGGGAACTTTAACTTTAACCGACATAGATCATGTGAGCATCATGAAATCCATTGTCTCGCCCACACCGAAAAAAGGTGGAATCACCGGCCAAAGTGACCTAAAACATGCTAGTGTACATGTGAATTGAACCCCGCCAGATCCTTATATTGGCAGTATAGGTTCGAAGACTAGGAGATATAAGGAATCCCATACCCGGCATGCCGGACAGTCTCATCTCATGAGAGTAACGTGAACCTCCACCCTTCCCGAAAGAAGGCATCACCGCTCATAGCTAGTCTATCGGTGCTCAGTATAAAGTTCCATTTCATACAACTCATACGTCATGGAAGCTGGCTTCTAGTATGAGGACATCATAGCTCAAAAGATGATTTCTCATCTCATTAGTAGAATTAAGTATACATTATTCTCAATACTTTCATTAGATTGTTCATAGAGACTAGTCTCTTCATTAACTTTACACTCTCATAGGTTAGTACGTTTTTGTAACATTTACTTAGGCTCATTTGAGATTGCTCTCTTCTTTTACATTAGCCTCTTATCATGTTGTCACCACATTCATTAACTTTAGAACATTGCTCTTCATAATTACTCACCCCTTATTACGTGAATGTTCATTTCATCATATGCCAATGCACTTGGCCATTTAGTGTGTTTCACACTCTTACTTAACCCTTCATGGGTTTCATGATTTTATGACATACATCTTAGGTTCAATTATTTTTAAACGTATGTTAGACTTATGGGTCTATACATACAAGCCATGAGACTTCATTCATAGTTCGTTTAATTGATTCATATCTTCCTAAGATTATGTGGTTCAAGACTTGTGCATCTTGTATGTATGCCAAGATCTCGATTTCGATCTAAGTAGACAGCATTATTCTTGAATATATAATTCACGTATGACTTATGTATCAATATGGAATTTGGGCAAGGGAACCCGGTTTCAAATCCCTTGGACAACACTTTACATTTTTCTTTTTATTTAATTTCGGTCCACATGACATTGGGACCCTAGATCGAGCCCCAACATCAATGTTTCCTTTTTACTTCTATCCTTTAAAATTCTCTTCCTTGGCCGAGGGGTTGTGGGATCGAACCCCCACAACCCCTTTTTTATTTATTTTATTTTCCTTGACTATCTCTAGTTGACCATGAGGTTGTGGGGTCGAACCCCCACAACCTCACTTTACTTTTGTTTTAATTACTCTTTACTGCCTAGAGGTCGTGGGTTCAATTTCCACGCCTCACATTTCTTTCCTTTTCATTCTTTCTTTAAGCTTGACCAAGAGGTTGTGGGTTAGAATCCCACTCCTCTCATTTCTTATTATCATACATCATTTTCCAGCCAAGACCATGGTTCGATTCCCCCTTATCATATTGTTTTTCACTTCTTTATTTCCACAACTTTTAACGTGGTGAGGTCACGGGTTCGACCCTCAGTGACCTCACTTATTTTTCTTCACTTTTCATGACATTTTAAACCACTTAACTTGACTGAAATTAATCAACAAAGTGCTGGAAAATTTAGTTACATTTTCAGCTTCTTTTTCATTACATTACACGTTAGTTCTTAGGGGAATTTCATAGTGCATTTAGAACATTTTAGGTGTATTTTCATAGATTCGTTTAGCCAAGAGATTATCACTCAAATCAGCCACGTTTCATCTCATATGAACATCACAATTTACATAAACATGTGTACATGAAATACAAAGAACTAACATGCCATTTCAAGTCCTAAGTCGTAACCAGTATCCACGGTATCACATCCACACACACGTAGTTACATTTTTGGAAAACATCAACATAAGTCACATAACTCCGAACATACATGTAAACATAAAATAATCACAAAAACAGGTTTCATCCCTAGTTTTCTACCAGCAAACATAACCAACCTATGACTCAATGGGAGCTAGTGACAGGTACATGCAATGGGGAACAACCCTAGTTTTCAGAATAGATTCGTCTGAACCTTAGAGGTCTCTTGCGAAAGGGACCAAAAGAGAAGAGAACCCATACCTTTTTAACGTTCAAACCTCGACTTGTTGCCCAACAACTTCTCCAAACACACGTCCAACGCCGAAAGTTTGACACCCCACTCGACGGAAAACATTCTCTTTGCCTACGTGATTGATTAACGTTTGTTTTTCTTATAACTTCGTGTGAGTTCTTCAAGTGTGAAGAACCTTGGTAAATTTTCTGTTCTTGAATGTTATTTGGCAGAGAGAAACGTGAATGGGAAAAGAGAGATTGAACGTGAAAGTGAGATAGACGTGAGAGGAGAGAGTTACCTTAGGCTTAGGAGTCTAGTTTAGGACTTAGTCAAATAAGGTTTAGTTATTTATTAATAAAAATCTGATTTCCCTTTTATTTTAAATCAACCAATAAATAATAAATATTAATTAATTACATTAATTTACCAACTTAAATAAAAACAACTTTAATTCATTGCTTCCACCTAGGTTCGAACCCAGGTGGAGCAAGAGTTCACTTCAAGAGCCAATTTTCGGCCATCTCTCCCCAAAATGCCCCTCCACCTTATTAATTAAATAACTAATTATATATTTAGGGTAATTACGATACTACCCTTAGCCTGGAAAAAGACCATTTTACCCCTAGACTCTTCAAACCTAAGATTTTCCTTTTTTATGCCCGGTAAAGACTCATTCGAGTAAATTTTCGTATTCGAGATCCCTACATGTCTGGAACCAACCTTTCCTAGCTCAAATAACTCCCCAAGTTAGTTGTCTTAGCTGTAGCAAGGGTTCAGAGGTCTGGTTATACGTGTATCAATCCGTGTGAACCCGGTCTAATCTTAGGCATTCTAGACACATAAAGCATTACTTATCATATCCATTTTTTGGGTTTTTACATTATCCCCCCCTTAGGAATATTCATCCCCGAATGACACTACTAACTATCTAACGTAATTCCAGTTAGATCATAACATAGTTACTATACACAATCAAGCAATAGCAATAAATAATGGGGAGATAAGGAAACTTAGACTTAAGAGTAGGAAGTCTAACCTCAAGAGCTGAAAAGATGAAGGTAACGAGATCTCATATCGCCCTCGGCCTCCCACGTAGCACCCTCAACAAGATGATTCCTCCACAATACCTTCACTGTGGCAATCTCCTTGTTCCTCAGCCGCTTGACCTGTCTGTCTAAGATCTCAATAGGCACCTCCTCATAGGACAAGTCTTCATCAACCCCCAAGCCTTCCACAGGTAGAATCGATGCTGGATCACTTAGGCACTTCTTTAATATGGATACATGAAAGACTAGATGGACAGAAGATAGCTTCGCAGGAAATGCCAACTCATAGGCCACCTCACCCACACGCTGTTGGATCTCATATGGACCAACATACCTCAGACTCAACTTCCTCTTCTTGCCAAACCTCATCACCCCCTTCATAGGTGATATCTTAAAATAGACCTGGTCACCAACATCAAACTCTAAGGGTCATTTTCTGTTATCTGCATATGACTCTGCCGACTGTAAGCAGTAGCCAACCTGTCCCTAATCACCCTGACCTTCTCTAAGGCCTCATGAATGATTTGTGGATCCAAAATGGATGACTCTCCAACCTCGAACCACCCAACTGGAGATCTACACCTCCTACCATACAGTGCCTCAAACGGTGCCATCCCAATGCTGGAGTGATAGCTATTATTATAAGAGAATTCTATCAAAGGCAGATGGTCATCCCAACTACCCCTGAAGTCAATCACACACGCTCTCAACATGTCCTCTAATGTCTGAATGGTGCGCTATGCCTGCCCATCAGTCTGAGGATGAAAGGCAGTACTAAGCTTTACCCGCATGCCTAATCTCTTCTGGAAGGATCTCCAAAAATGTGAAGTGAACTCAGCTCCTCTATCTGAAATTATAGACAAAGAAATCCCATACCATCTCACAATCTCATCAATGTAGAGTCTCGCATAATCCTCGGCTGTGTAAGTAGACTTCACAGGGATAAAGTGGGCAGACTTAGTCATCCTGTCCACAATAACCCATATGGAGTCATGCTGTCTCCTAGTCCTCGGAAGATCAACCACGAAGTCCATATTAATGGCCTACCATTTCCAAGTCGGAACCTCAATAATATGAGTAAGACCACTAGGCTTAAGATGTTCTGCCTTAACCTGCTGACAATTAGGACACTTGGCCACATATTCTGCAATGTCCTTCTTCATGCCATCCCACCAATAAATCTGCTTAAGATCATGATACATCTTGGTTGAACTTGGATGTATGGAATATCTGGAACCATGGGCCTCTGCAACAATCCTGGTCCGCAAGTCATTCACATATGGTACACACAGCCTGTCCTGGTACCTAATTATGCCGTCACCTCCCAAAGCAAAAGACTCATTCATCTTTATCAACACTGAGTCCTTCAGCTCCATCAACACAGGATCGAGATGCTGACCCTGCTTGACTTCAACTACCAAGGATGATTCAGAACTAGGATGAACTGAAACACCCCCACTAGTAGAGTCAACCAACCGCACACCTAGTCTGTCCAGTCTGTGTACATCTTTCACCAACTCCTTTTTCTCATCCTCAAGGTGGGCTGTACTTCCCATGCTCATCCTGCTCAAAGCATCAGCTACAACATTAGCCTTACCTGGATGGAAGTGTACATGCATATCATAGTCCTTCAACAACTCCAACCATCTCTGCTGACGTAGATTCAACTCTCTCTTCGTTAACACGTACTGGAGACTCTTGTGGTCGGTGAACACATCCACATGCACTCCATACAAGTAGTGCCTCCACAGCTTCAGTGCAAACACCACAGCTGCCAACTCAAGGTCATGAGTGGGATAATTCTTCTCATGAACCTTGAGCTGTCTGGACGCATAAGCTATCACCTTACCAACATGCATAAGAACACAACCCAATACAACCCTAGATGCATCACAATAAATAGTGTAATTCTCACCACACTTAGGCAAAGTAAGCACCAAGGCTGAAGTGAGTCTGTCTTTGAACTCCTGGAAACTCTTCTCACAAGTATCCGTCCAATCGAACTTGGCCTTCTTCTTAGTCAAAGCTGTCAGTGGGGCAGCAATGGAAGAAAAACCCTCCCCGAACCTGCGGTACTAACCATCCAATCCCAGAAAGCTACGGATATCGGTGGGAGTAAGAGGTTTTGGCCAGTTCTTCACAGTCTCAGTCTTCCTGGGGTCTACCTCCACACCCTGATCGGACACAACATGTCCCAGGAAGGTCACTGATCTAAGCCAGAATTCACACTTGCTGAATTTGGCATACAACTGATGTTGTGTAAGTACCTGCAACGTTAGTCTCAAATGTTGTTCATGCTCTTCCTTGGTCCTAGAGTAGATGAGGATGTCATCAATGAATACTATAATGAAAGAATCAAGGTACTCACGGATAAATCGGTTCATTAAGGTCCATAAATGTAGGTTGTGCATTAGTTAGACCAAATGACATGAATAAGAACTCGTAATGACCATAATGGGTACGAAAGGCTGTATTTGGGATATCTCCATCCCTAACCCTAAGCTGATGATACCCTGAACGAAGGTCAATCTTAGAGAAGAAACTAGACCCTTGGAGCTGATCGAACAAGTCATCTATTCTAGGAAGTGGATACTTATTATTTATAGTGACTTTGTTGAGCTGCCGATAATCGATACACATTCTAAGGGTTCCGTCTTTCATTTTCACAAACAACACTGGAGCGCCACAAGGGGATATGCTCGGCTGAATGAAACCCTTATCAGTGAGATCTTTTAACTGCAGCTTCAACTCTTTGAGTTCAGCTGGAGCCATTCTATAAGGAGGAATTGAAATTGCTTTAGTATCGGGTTCTAATTCGATACCAAAGTCAATCTCTCGAGGGGGAGGGACTCCAGGCAAATCATCAGGAAATACATCTTGGAACTCATTCACTACAGGCACTGAATCTATGGAAGGAATGTCATGATCTAAATCATTAACACTCACAAGATGACACAATAACCCCTTGGACATCATTTTATTGGCCTTAAGGTTTGAAATCAAGGGATTAGGACGACTCGAGTTGTACCCCTCCCAGACAGGCTCTATCTCATTAGGGAAACAAAATCTCACAACCCTAATACGGAAATCCATACAAGCATAACAACTATGAATCCATTCAATGCAAAGAATGATGTCAAAATCGTTCATAGGTAACTCAACAAAGTCTGCACACATAGTCCTACCACATACAACTGTAACAACCTTAAAAAAATGAATAAGCTAAATGTTTAAGGTGTCGAGAATGCTTGCGATTAGACCAAGGTTCACACGGATTGATACGCGTAGAACCAGACCTCAGATTCCTTACTACGACCAAGCCAACTAACTTGGGGAGTTAGTTGATCTTGGAAAAGTTTTAACCAACCAAGTACAACTCTCAAAAATGAAGATTTTAATCAAAGGAGTCTTTACCGGACTTAAAAAGAAGAAATTTTAAGTTTTGAGGGTCTAAGGGTAAAATGGTCTTTTACCAGGCTAGGGGTAATATCGTAATTACCCTAAATATATAATTAATTAATTATTTAATAAAGTGGAGGGGCAATTTGGGGAGAGAGAGCCGAAATTGGTCTCTTGAAATGAAGTCTTGCTCCACCCGGGTTCGAACCTAGGTGGGAGCAAGGATTTAATATGACTTTTTTTATTATTGGTGAATTAATTTAATAAATTTATAATTAATGGCTGATGTAAAAAGGAAAATCAGATCTTATTATTATTTATTATTTATTTACTTATTAATTAATGTATTTTTTTAAATTGACTAAGTCTTGCCAACTATCCTAGTTTTAAGATGCACTATCTCACACTATCTCTCTCCCTCAAGCCTAAATCTCTCTCTCTCTCATCAAATTATTTTTCTTGGCTGCAAAAACAGAAGATAAAAACATTAGAAAGCAATCAAAAGTTCTCTAAACTCAAATAACTTACAAAAAAAATTATACAAGCAAGCAAGCTAACTTAGGATACGAAAACTTTGCATCATCTTCTCGACGGGTTTGTGTTGAAGGTTTAGGGGAGGAGTTTGGCAGCACTTGGAAGGTGTGGAAAGCTACAACAAGGTATGGGTTTTCTCTCTTGGAATCCTTTCTCCAAGAGGAATTTCTTTCTACAAAAGTCGACATATGAAACTAGGGCTGTCCCCTTGAATGTTGAACTCCTTGTCCCTAGTCTCCTTCCGATTTCAATCGAAATTAGTTTAGAAATCATGTTTATGGTATGGTTTCTGGTAGCTAAGTGTGAAATATGATGTTCCTTGTGATTTTATGTTTGGAAATAACAAGCATGTTCAATGATGTCAACCGAAAATGATGTGGTGCAATGTGTAAAATATTTGTTGTTGTTCTCCGTTTTGAAGTCTTAAAATGGCTTGTATGATGATTGAAATTATTGTGCATAAGGTGTGTAAATTGTGATGTTAAATGAAGTGTAAGGTTGCTGATTTGTGGAAAAATCTAAGCTAAAACAACAATGAATCTACACCTAAGAATGTGTTAAACGAATCGTGAAAGTACCTCAAAACGAACGTATGAATGCTGTTAAATAAAGGCCAGAAAATTTAATAAAATTTCCAGCACTTGGTGATGGAATTTTCGGCCATAATACTTAAGGTGGAGAGGTTTAAAAATATATTTTAAATATGTGAGGTCAGTGGGGATTGAACCCAAGACCTCACTACATGAAAGCTGGAAAAAAAAATGAGAGGTGTGGGATTCGAACCCACAACCTCTTGGCCAAACAAGAGAGTAAGAGGGGAATTTTAAATTAATAAAATAAATGTGGAGAGTGGGGATTGAACCCCCAACCTCTTGAATGGATGAGAGAGTTAGGAGAAAAATAAAGGAGAAAAATAAATGTGGAGAGTGGGGATTGAACCCACAACCTCTTGAATGGATGAGAGAGTTAGGAGAAAAATAAAGGAGAAAAATAAATGTGGAGAGTGGGGATTGAGCCCACAACCTCTTGAATGGATGAGAGAGTTAGGAGAAAAAATAAAGGAGAAAAATAAATGTGGAGAGTGGGGATTGAACCCACAACCTCTTGAATAGATGAGAGAGTTAGGAGGAAAGTAAAGGAGAAATATAAAATGAGGTGAATGGGGATTGAACCCACAACCTCTGATAGGTGAGAAAGTCAATAGATAAATTAAGAGAAAAAGAATGAGCTTGTGGGGGATTGACCCACAACCTCCATGCCTTGGACGGAAAAATAGAGAAGAAAAAGAGAGGAAAATACTATGGGGCTGATGGGGATCGAACTAGGGTCCCCCAAATCTGAAAAATACAAAAGGATTAAGTGTTGCCTAAGGGATTCGAAATTGGTTCCCTTGCCCAGTTCCGTATTGACACATAAGTCATACGTAAGTAAATATTTAATGAATGCTGCCTCTAAAGATCAAAATCAATATCTTGGCATATCTACAAGATGCATAAGTCTTGTACCACATAATCTTGGGTAACATGAATCACTTAGACAAACTAGAATGAAGCCTCATGGCTTGTATGTATAGACACATAAGTCTAACATACGTTCAAAAGTAAGTGAACCTAAGATGTATGAAATGAGATGATGAACCCTAGAAGGGTTAAGTATGAGTTTAAGATACACTAAATGGCCAAGTGCATTGGCATATGATGAGATGAACAATGAAATGATGAAATGAACAATGAAATAATGAAACCCTAGAAGGGTTAAGTGAGGGTGTGAAACACACCAAATGGCCAAGTACATTGGCATATAATGAAATGAACATTTACGTAATAAGCAGGTGAATAACTATGAAAAGCAAAGGTGCTAATGATGATGAATGTGGTGACAACATGATATGAGGCTAATGTAAATAATGAGAGCAATCTCAAATGAGCCTAAGTAAATGACCATACGTACTCACCTATGAGAGTGTAAGATAATGAAGAGACCAGTCTCTATGAACACTCTAATGAGAGTATGAGC